>VRYO01001726.1:3292223-3343334 GCA_009812075.1 Sialia sialis | reverse complement strand
TTTTCCTCTGGAAGTCCAGTGGAGAAAGGGCTCCCAAAATCTCAGTTTTTATTTTGGTAGGAAATGTTTGGCTCTTCCCCCTGACTGGAGTATCTTCCAATTGGATGATGTAATTTTATCAGCCCCCCTGTGGGACTCAATGGGCCATTAGCAGAAGAGAACTCTCTGAAGGAAGGATGGGTTGTGGAAATATAAAGAGCAATGCCCCACCTGGTTTAACAGCTGGCCCATTAACAGGAGATATCCCTTTTGGAAATAAATAACACCGCCACACCTGGTTTCAATGAATGGCTCATTAACAGGAGATATCTCCCATAGCGATAACTGCCCCCACCCAGTCTCAACAGATGGTGGTAGAATAGATACTTTTAATCACATCCTGTATTCCAACCCAAGACAGGTGGCTGCACCAGGGTGGAGGGGCTCAGCTGAACCTCCCCCCCCCATTCCAGCCTGGTCTTTGGGCATGCTGTTGCAGAAGAGAAATTTATGACTTTTTAAGGTGTGTGATCACACAATAAACAGTGTGGAAGCAATGTGGTAGGAAGGGACCTCTCCTAAAGCATATCGAGACAGAGGGCTGCTCTGGGATGGAATTTAACTCATCTTTACCTCTTTCAGTTCAAGGACTTCTGTTCCTTGCTATTAGATTCCTTAACATGCCTAATGTAAAATTACTTCAGATATCTTATATTAGTACAAGCCTAAAACCAGCTGTGCTGGGTGAAAACCAGCAGAAACTCATGAACACTCTGTTTTCAAAGCTGCAGCATTTCCTGACCAAAAAAAGTAAAAATCAGGGAAAATGCTAAGTAGGGCCCCATGGCTTTGTCTCAGCCTAGTTTTTTCCCAGTTATCCCTTTATTGCTAGATCCAAGAATCCATCAGCAAAATTGAACTAATTGCACTGAATTTCCCACAGGAAATCAACCTTAGCTGCCACCTTCACTTCCAACCCCCTTCACACTTCTTTTTAAACCAATGAAATTAAGATCAAACTTCACTGGCTTAGACTGGCAAAATTTAACTCTATATTGAAGACTTTCACCTCATGTATAATGCAAATTTGTCTATGGAACACAAACCCTATCTCACACTGCAGCTCCCAGTGGCAGCTATGGGAAGGAAAAGCAGTGTGGAGCTGCAAAATGTGAAATAAACAGCTTAGTGCTGCAAAGTAGATGGCCTCCATCAAACAGCAAGGTGGTTCCAGCCCAAAGAGCAGCTCCCTGATGGCCAAAACAATCAGAGAATTGTGTGTTGGCTGAAAGGGTAAACATCACACTTCTTAATTTTAAAAACCAGGAGGGGAGCAAAACCAACAGCAGCAGCTCTGTGGTGAGCATGGCACAGAGTCCTGTTCCGGGCACACACAGGGGAGTGCAGGGTGCCCCAGCCCTGGGGTTGCTCTGCCAAACAGAGCAATGACTCGGCAGGGAACATGGAAAAATCACCATCTTCAAGGCAAAAACTTGAAAATATTTCAGTTCTTGTTTAAAAAGAACAATTTTCCTATCTTGCTCATCTCCAAATGAAAATATAGGTTTCTTTATAAGTACATTTTCCTGTGAAAATTAAAAAGAAAGAGGATATTCCTTAGGAAGAGTGCACTGTAAATGCAGAGTTTCCAGGAGGAGAAAAAGTCTTTCCCTCAAAAAAAAAAAAAAAAAAAAAAATCTCTCCAAGGTGCTCTGCCATTTTCTAACTGGCTCTTTGCAACTACAATTTGCAATAATCAAACTCTAGGCAAAGCATTTACAAGAAGGTGGATTTTGTCACATCTTCTGTCCCAACATGCCTCTAAACTCAAGCTGAGAATTTCTAACAACAAAAGATTTTAAATTGAAGTATCTTTCCCTCCTGATAAATTTCTTGTAGGTCTGATGATAGAAAAATTCAATTTCTGTCCCCTGGGTAATTCTGCTATTTCTACATCAAGGCAAAAAGCTGAAAAACCTGAGCACCTCAGGGAACAGCATTTTCAGCATTATCAAGCCAAATAACTCAAGTCTAACTATCTGGAGCAAATCATTTAGTATCAGCTTGTTGAACCAACCAAACATTTTAAGCATAGATCATGATACAGAGCAGCACAGCAATATAACACAGAAAATTCAGGCTGCACCTAGTGGAAAATGGAGACAGAAATAGAGGTCTCAAGGACTCTGCAGGAATTTGGGAAGATAAGGAGTTCATATTGGCTTAGCACGAGGCATTTTCCCTGCAGAAAATCCCACTGAATTTTTTCTTTCCCCCCACACAAACATATGATCTTGATCAAACTTCTTTTCGTTGTTTTCTTACAACACATAAATGTTCTGTTCAGAGATTTACAAACAGTGCCAGTCTCTGGAAATGCATCTGGGGCTTCCAGAGAGTGGGCTTGGGCTTCCTGCTAATCCAGCCTGCTATGAACCCGAGGCAAGACAGGAAAAGAGGAGCAGCAGAAGAGTTTGTGAGGGAACCCTTTGTTGGACAGTCTCAAACAGCATTGCAATGAAATGCCATCTGCAGCAGGCTCTGCTGGGAGTGGTGTCACACACCCAAACGTTCAGCATTTCTGATTCTTTCCAGAGTGAGAGCTCTGGCAGGGGGGTAATGGATGAGCATCAGTCCTTCCCCCAGCTCCTCAGGGCTCAGCCCCCAGCAGTGCCCACTGCCTGGCATTCCCTGTGCTCTCCTCTCTCCTCAGGATCACGCTGACCCTGGCCTGCCCCATGGACCTGAAGAACTTCCCCATGGACGTACAGACGTGCATCATGCAGTTGGAAAGCTGTGAGTCTTGTGCACACCCCCATTTTGGAGGGGAGACCATCTCCTTTCCCTCTGCCTCCCCCTGCCATCTCCTTCCCCAGCTGCAACCCATTCCCAGCCCAGCCTTACAACTTGCTCAAGAACCTCTTGCTTAGGATTTTCCATTAATTCAGCACATGTGACATTTGCTAGAGAAGCCAAACCTCCAAAGATCCCATGTGAGGAGCCCTGGCTTGCTTGTGTTTACATTGGCCTTTCACTTTGCAGAGAGGTGAAAGTGCTTTCAGCTGCAAGTGGGATTTTTTCTCTCTGGATGAACATCTGCCACTTGTACATGTTGCTTATCCCAAAGGAGGGAAAGATGATGAGCTTCTTCCAGAGAAAGATGTCAAGTTGGAAACAGTAGAAAACAGTTCAGCAAGCCAAATTCAAGAAAATAATGTTATTTGCTGCAGAAAATCCATTGCAGCTCCAGTGGAGGTCGCTGCCCTGGCTCTTACCACATGAACAGCAGTTTTACCTCAGCCCAAATCCCGTTCATGACAGCATTGTCAAGGAAGGCCAGGATGCACCCCTGCCTCCAAGCTCTCTTCTGCAACACTGTCCCTTTCCAGAGCAGTATTTAATGTGGATCACATGATGTTTGTCCCTTCCTCTCAACAGTTGGCTACACAATGAATGATCTCATATTTGAGTGGCAAGAGAAAGGAGCAGTGCAAGTTGCTGATGGGCTGACATTGCCTCAGTTTATCCTTAAAGAAGAAAAAGACTTGAGATACTGCACGAAGCACTACAACACAGGTCAGTGCTGATAACCCTTAACTGAGGGGGTCAGTAGAGAGGAATTCAGGATTGTGCATTTACCAGAGTCTCTTGCTCTGTCTGATGGCGCTCTGGCCTTGTCCTACGCTTCCAGACTTAACAGGCATGTAGAACTATATGTATAACAAATGAAAAGCTAATGGACATAAATGTGTGAAACCACCTTGTGCCCAGTAACATTTGCATCAATTCAAGGGTGTTTGGTTGGGATCTCGTCTCCTAGAACCTTCTTTTGCCTATGAAATTTAAGTGACAAAGGACAGGCTGCCAAAGGGCTTTCTTTGCTATGTTAATGTTCATAGAATCCTAGAGTGGTTTGGGTTGGAAGGGACCTTAAATACCATATTGTTCCATCTCCTTGCCATGAGCAGGGACATTTTCCACTTTCCCATGTTGCTCCAAGCCCTGTCCAGCCTGGCCTTGGACACTTCCAAAGATGGGGCAGCCACAGTTTCTCTGGACACCCTGTGCTAGTGATTCCCCATCCTCACAGGGAGGAATTTCTCTGTAACATCTAATCCAAACCTCCTCTCTTTCAATTTGAAGTCATTCTCCTTTGTCCTATCACTACATGCCCTGGGCAGCAGCTGTTCATTTCCTGCCCTAAGAAGACTAAGGTTTGGGCAATGCAAGGAAAATCCCCAGACACTGAAAGCAGGAGGCTCACTGTGCCTTCCCAATAACCTTCCATGTATCTCCCATCTTCCTCAGGCAAGTTCACCTGCATAGAAGCTCGTTTCCACCTGGAGAGGCAGATGGGCTATTACTTGATCCAGATGTACATCCCCAGCCTTCTCATTGTCATTCTGTCCTGGATCTCCTTCTGGATCAATATGGATGCTGCTCCTGCTCGTGTGGGCCTGGGGATCACCACGGTGCTCACCATGACCACGCAGAGCTCCGGCTCCCGAGCATCACTGCCCAAGGTAGGCATCACCCTTGTTCCCACCAGGGAAATCATGCACCAAAGTGAATCCCCACACAGATCCTCCTGCTGCCTTTGCACAGTTCCAGTTTAAGGGCAAACTGGACAAATCCAGTCCTATCTTGAAAAAAAAATTTACAGTAGTTTCACAACTATAAGGCACACTGGACTTTAAGGCGCACTTCCAGGTTGGCGGCAAATTTCCAAATTTTGTCCATATATAAGGCGCACCAGACTATAAGGCGCACCTTTTTGTTGCAGCGAGGATCCGCGCGCAATAAACTAACAAATTAGTAATGGAATCTTGCGATTGCGGGGTTTACTGGCAGGTGCTCAATTTGCAAACATTTTTCATGGATCGGCGTAGCCTTTAAATGCTGCCCCAGGTGCCCTCCCCGGCTGGCACGGCTCTTGCAGTGCACAGCTCAGCTCACAGCTCGCACTTCCGGGTTGGCAAATTTCTGAACTTTGTCCATAAGGCGCACCGGATTATAAGGCGCGCTTCTGGGTTTCGATCAAAATTTTAGTCAAAAGGATGCACCTTATAGTAGTGAAATTCCTGTAAGTTCTCTGTGAGTAGCAGCAAAACTTCCCCTGAGATTCAGCACTTACCACAGATCCCAGTAACCAGGAGGTCTATACTTTACAAAACCCTACAACAACCACACGTGGATGTGCACTCTACATTTCAGCTTTCTAGTCACTTGACCATCCTACTTTTATACTACTACTGAATTTCCCTTTATAAAGGGCTTCTGGTATGGTGGATTACTGTTTTCCTTGCATATAAACAATCACAGTCAATAAATACAGTCTGAATAAATTAAAAGCTGTGAAATTATTGCTATTTAAGAGCCTGTGAGGAGTTTCAGTGACCTGATAATGCATTCACATTAAATGAACAAGATTCTGGTATCCAAGAACAGATGTCAGCCATGTAAAACACCAAGTAAAAATGCATTGGGTAAAAGGCATCCCATTTCTGCCTCTTTCTCTGACTCCTAGGTGTCCTACGTGAAGGCCATAGACATCTGGATGGCCGTGTGCTTGCTGTTTGTGTTCTCTGCACTTCTGGAATACGCCGCCGTCAACTTTGTGTCTCGGCAGCACAAAGAGCTGCTCAGGTTCAGGAGGAAGAGGAGGCATCATAAGGTAATACACAAAGTATGAAGGACACAGCTGAAATCTGACTCCATGATCAACTAACCAAGCCACTAGCCCCCAAACAAATCCCGGTATCTGGTCAGATGTTAAGGAGGCTCACACACCAAAAACCAGGGCTGCTCAATGAATGGAGTCTATTCTAACAGCCTGCTGACCCCAGGAGTCCAGCAAGATGGGTTTTGTTAGCCAGCCAAGTGGTCTCAGCCAAAAGAGTTGCTCTCAGCAGGACAATTTTCACACAGCAAAGTTCTGGTTTGAGTTTTCCTCTCCAGAAGCTGCAGCCAGGGCTGGGGGGAGGCAGGCAGGGAGGGGTGAGGGGTGTCTGTCAGAGACCAGCACCCCAAAACAACAGCCTACAGCAATCCAGAGGTAAGTGACACCTCTTTTGTCTCTTCCATCTCCTTGTTCAAAAGCATCTGCTTTTCAGACTGACTGCAAATTCCTCCTGGAAGGAAAGAGATTTATTCTGAACCTTAGCCTGCTCCATGCTTACCCGCCATGGCCGATCCCAATCCCAATCCTGATCCCAATCCAAGCATGCACACAGCCCCGACAGCTCCCCAGCCTGGGCTCTAACAGCTTTTAGGCTGAGGTGCCACAGCAAAGATTTCACCTCACAGAACACACTGGAAAGAACAAAAAGCTGTCTGTGATCACAAGGCCAAAGGCACTTAAAAATTGTCCCTGATTAACTGGTAGAATCAGAAAAGGAGTTAGGAAATTTTCAGCACCAGGCTGAGAGGCTGCCCTCGGAAGAGCATTAAAAACCAGTACATTTGCTAGGAGAGAAAAAGCAAAGGTGATTTTGCTGATGAAAATCTCAAGCAAGTCCGTAGGTGACCAGCAAGGTCTGCTTTAAATATTCCTCGTAGGTATTTGCCTGCTTTCCATGATCCATCCCATCCAGAAACCTAGCCCTGTTCCATTGTTCCACTGTCCCAGCCATTAAAAGTCTTTCCCAGGTCTGACCTGTCCTGAGCACTCCACAGTGTGTGCTTGCAGAACTGCTACCACTCCAGGAGGAAGTGAGGGCTGAGGAGCAGGAATCCTTATATTTTTCTAGATTTCTCTCTCTCTGCTTTAGTCATCCTGTCTATAAAGCAGGAGCTAGTTGTTCAGTTGTGCTCAACCCAGCCAGGACCAAGGATGGAAAGTGTTGGACAAATGCAAGAAAAAAGAAGTAACAGATGAGACCCTCAGCACCCACTGGTTTTGTCTGACAAGAGCCTGGCTCTGCCATGCCAAAATCAACAAAGGTTTGGTTCAGAAGATGTAGCCTGCTGGATAGAGACAGAGCCACAGCCACCCATATGGGTGCTTCCATAGCTCATTTATCTCTTCCTCTGGATCCAGGCATCCTGTCTCTGGATCTGTGCTGTGTGCAGATCAGTCTGTTGATAAAACAATAAGAAGGGAAAAAAAGCCACTAATACACAGACGAGTTTAAGAGATATTTGCCAGAGCTGTTCCACTGAACACAAGGCTGTTAGCACAGTCCTTGCCCAATCTCACAGCTATTTAATTGGAGCAAAGCATAAACAAAAACACTTGCAAATGCTAAATGAACAAGGTTTGCAGGCCTATCAGAAAATGAAGCTGCTAATATGCAAATGGGCTAATGCAGCTGCCAAAGGCACTAATTGCTCAGCCCTGATGTCCTGACTTGTCTGAGTACCTCTGACTGTTTTAGACATGACACACCAGGCTAAAAAATGTGAGATGTTGCAGTGGTATGGAAAAGTCTTGTTAAGATGACATCACCATCAGACCGACGCAGAGTTATTTGGAAATACTGGTGTGACTGGTGAAGTCTTCGCCTTTCTCCTTTGATATGGCATCTTGAAAAAGGCACTATCATCTTCTCTAACCCCAGTACACCACTCACAAAAACAATGCCACAGTGGCCAAAATAAAGTCAGCCAGAGGCCCCTCAGCAATGAGAACAGAAAATAATCCAGTATATAATCCGTAAGGATCAAGTGGTTTAGGTTAAGCCAGACATGTGCCAGTGTTTGTGCAATGGGTAAAGAGCAGAGGCAGCTGTACCTGACTCCTGTTTTACAGACATGCTGAGAGGGTCCATAAACTCTGAGTATTGCAGAAAGCCAGCACTTGATTTTATTTGGGTAGTTTTGTTTTGCTCAGATATGACAGTGACCTCTGTGTCCTGCTCCTCCGTCCCACACAGCTGCCCATGGGATGCAGGAACCTTCCAGAAAAGACACTCTTCAAAGGACAGGGGAAGGGGCAGCAAGGCCCAGTGGGCAGGCAGCTACAAGAGAGGAGGCTGTTAGGTCCATGTTGGGGGACACAGCGTGGATCAGCCTCTGTTAGTGACTAATTAGTGCCACTTGTCTACAATTAGCCTTGATGACCTGTAGCCAAGAGACTTCAGATTCTGACTCTGCCTCTGCAACTCACTGCTTGAATTACTTGGGCCAAACTTAATTTTCCCTGTCATTACATCCCTGTATTCAGTAAAATAGAGCTAAATCATTCTGGGATTCCAGCAAAGCTTTCACAAAAAAAATACCAAAATCAGCAACACCATTTGCCTTCAGATCGGAACACGAATTGTATTTTTTTTTCTCAATAATTGGCATTACCACAAGCAGCCATGACCCAGAGAAGAGCACTTCAGCTCCTCACCTAAAAGTTGGCTCATGGGGATGGCTGTGGGGTGTCGTGGGCTGTTTGCACACTCCCTGCAGATCTTTTCCTGGACAGCTCCTGGCTCCTGCACATCCATGTAACTCTGTAGGAAGCAGCTGCTGCTTTGGCTACGTGAGTTACATGGAGCCCACTCCTTCTGGGCAAGCTGAAACTGCACAGGCAAAGCAAAGAAGGTGCTGATAGGAGGTGGGGGGGTAGGGAGAGGCAGAAGCAAAACAGGGGATGCAATTGGAAAAGTGAAAGCAGTGCCACAAACCCTTCAATATGTCAAAGACCTCAGCGGGGCGGAGGTCAGTCCAGTTCTCCACGGGGTGCCTGGATCCCCTGATTTGCATCTGTGCATCACTCAGCTGGCACCCCTCTATAAGGCTGGTCTCCCAAGAGCAGGGGTTTGCCCCAGGGTGCCGGGGCGTGGTGGGAGCATCTTCCCCGTGCAGAGCAGGACGCCGTCAGGGAGAGCCTTATAGCGAGGGTGCACTGTCTATATCTCATTTTAAGTAGAGTCCCATGCTCAATCTGTTCCAGGAGGACGAAGCTGGGGAAGGCAGGTTCAACTTCACTGCCTATGGGATGGGACCAGCTTGCCTACAAGCCAAGGATGGCATCTCTGTCAAGGGAGCCAACAACAACAACACGGCCAACCCGGTGCCGCCGCCGTCCCGCTCCCCCGAGGAGATGAGGAAGCTCTTCATCCAGAGAGCCAAGAAAATCGACAAGATCTCCCGCATCGGCTTCCCCATGGCCTTCCTCATCTTCAACATTTTCTACTGGATCATCTACAAGATTGTCCGCAGAGAGGATGTGCACAACCAGTGAGGGGAGGGGAGCAGCGGGGAGGGAGCGAGCAGTCCTTTATATATGTGCAATAGCAATGCAGCAATGCATGAATTTAAGAATGCGGCAATATCTACTAAAAAAAAACCAAAACAAAACAAAAAAAAAAAAGTGGGGGGGGCTGGTCGGGACTTTTAATCATGTGAACTGAGGGTAACTGGCACAGGGAGGAGAAAAGAAGCTCTTGATCTGGGGAGAGCAGGGTGGGAGTTAGTTTTACAGCATAGGAAGATGTGGATTGCTCCAGCAATCCAAGCAGTGTAATATAGTAATATATATTCATGCTTAATTATAATGCAAAAAGAAAACAAAAGGAAAAAAAAAAGACCAACAAAAAAAATTTCTTTTTTTAGCCTATTAACAGCTTAGATTCTCAAGTCACTGGAATGATTCATGATTCCATGTGCAGAAACCACTGCAATTATGCTTTACCTGACTTTTGCTATAGAAAGGCCATTCCAGTCAAGCACGTGGGCAGAAAAAGCCCTAACAAAAGGGGAAAAACACCTCAAGAAAATCATTCTGTGCTTCTCTAGGTTTTGCACTTTGAAAACTGGATAGATGGGGAAACTTAAGAAGGAGGCTGTGGATGTCTGTTTATTTTATATATTTACTTTTTTTAGTCACGGGTTTGCCGATCAAACACTTTGTGACTTTTGCATAGAGGAAAGCAAATACATTATCTCTGTCATCCCCACCAGAGAGTATCCAAAGGAAACCCAAGAAGGACATCAGGGCCTTCAGCAGAAATCACAGGTACCTTCTGTCCTTTTAAACAACCCCAGGAGGGGGGCCCAGGAGGTAGAAATACAATTCAGAACACTAGAAATGATGAAGTATTTTTAAAATAGTTGTTTTGTTTGTTTGTTAGTTTGTTTTTTCCAAACCCCTTTCTGCCATGTTTGTTTACAATGGGGGGATGGAAGCAATTATATTTAAAATATAGAGAAAACAGGCATCTTGATGCCTCGTTTTGACAGGACCGGGCGTGTGGCAATACTGACAGTGAGGGGGGTGGGGGGCAGGTGTGTACAGAGAGAGCAGCTTTTATTTTCTGACATTTCATAGCAGTTATATTAATAGCGAAGCTGGGCCAATGGACCCAAAATTCTATTTTTGTATCTATTTTGGTGCTGCATTTACCTTTAACACGGATGGGAAGATGGAGCAGGCTGCTTTGCCCCTCTCTGCTGCCTGGCAGAGACGTGGGGGAGGCTGGCACAGCTTGGTGGGGATGGGGAAAGGGGGGAGGGAGGTGGGAAGGGGTGAGCAAAGGGGTTTCTCTTTGCCCAAGAGGTAGCACAGGTTGGCATTGGTGTTTGGGGTGGGGAGAAATGTGCCAAACACCTCTGAGGTGTTACTTGAAAGCCTGGCTGGGACCTGTGGGCAAGCCAAGGGCTTGGTGTCCCACTTGTCCCTCTGGGGCCCTGGGGGTGAGCTGGCTGCAGCACCCAGGGTGACTCTGTTGTGTTTGCACTTTAGGGAGAGAGGAGAAAGAGAGCACGAGGGAAGAGACAATCAGTCTGCACTGAAGCACTTGGGTCAGGCCTGGGTCAGGCACCAAAAGAAGGCAGGGAGAGGAGTGTCACCCACAGGGTGCATCCTCTCTCCTCCCTCTCCTGCTCAGGATGGGAGCAGAGCTGAGCTGGGCTGGGCTCCGGGGGCTGCAATAGCTCCCAGCACAGTCCCCTGGGGCATTGCCAGGTCCAGTCTGGCCCAGGGCAGCAGCTCCCAAGCCTGAGATGGGAGGTTGAAGTCATGCTCAGCCATGGGTGTCCCAAGCAGCACAGAAGGAAGCAGGTGAGAGGATGAGGGAGGCTGGGACCTGCCAGCAGTCTGCACAGGGAGGATGCCAGGAGGAGAAACACCAGAGAAAACAGCAGGGCTTGCTGGGGCTGGGTAGAGGAACATCCGTCTCCAAGGCTGCCAATTCAGCACCTTTCACCAGCACTAAACACACTTTAGTTTAAGAGGAAAAAAAGAAAAAAACAAAAAAACAAAAACAAAGAAAGAAACAAAGAACAAGCATAGCAAGAGGAAGGAAGGGAGAAAAAAAGATTAAAACAACAGTGGTCACTCCGTGGACTAGGGCAAATGTTTTGGCAAAGGCCACCCAGTTTTCTGAGTCACTTTGTACTGCTGGGACAGGGAAAGGTCACAAGGGCACAAGGGCGCAAGGTCAGTGGGATAATGAGCCAGCACATCAGCCCTGTCCCTCTGGAGCAGCAGGAAACCTGTGGGCTGAGGATTTCTCCTTCCCCTGGCAGAGGGTGCTTTCCCAAGCAGGGAGATCTCAAGCAGAGGTGTTATTTGATGCTGGGACAACGTCCCGAGCCTTGGCTGGAGCCCAAGTCTGCTGCTGGCTCTGGGAACTTTTGCTGAATTATTGAACTCTCCCTGCATGCCAGGGCCGGCTGTGCCAGCTGTGGTTTGTGATTGCTTCAAACGCCGTGTCCTTGTCTGAGATGAAAGGCAAATCCAGGGAATTTCCCTCCCTGCCCAGCAGCACAGCAGAGGCTTGGCAACCCACAAACCACAGCTCCTTCCTCATGCAGGTGAATGACCTCAGATTGCTGTTATTTGGGTAAAAATGCCGTGTCTCATGCCTGGACCTTTGCACTTTGGAGTGGGATGATCTGGCTGTGGTTCACACACCGTCCATCCCCCCAGGCTACATGGGATGGCTCTCCAGGGCACAACAGGGCTGCAGGTTTTTTCCTGAAGGAGCTGCCTGTAGGTCAACAAACCCCATGCACAATCTTCCCACCTGGCTGAGTTTTGGTCCTACATCAAAGCCGGACACCAAGGGCAGGAGCAGAGCAAGGAGGACGAAAACATTTCCATCTCACTTCATTCTGCTCCAGCTGTGCACTGAAGAATGCCAAATTCATCCTAGACCTCCTAGCTGCAGATGCAGTTATGTCACAGCTACTGCTTCACTAGAGCTCCAGTGCCTGTTCTTGGCACAAAATAAGGCTGGAGGAAGGCATGTAGGACTAAAAATCAGAAAGAAGCTGTTTCATGCCCATACAGAAGCACTTTGGCTGCCAGTGGAGCCCATGGAAGTTTAGGGACTGAAGTAAGAATCATGCTCTTACCAGCCTGCCTTGGTTTCCAATTCAGCCTTGCCAAACTCTGGGCACATTTGATGCCCACCATAAGCAGCATTATCTTCTCTTCCTGAAGCAGCTAGTTTCCATTTGGGCCATTTTGCAGCAGGGGCTGCCTGCAGAGTGACAGCGAGCAGTGGCATCCCAACAGGAAACACAGG
The DNA here is from genome assembly GCA_009812075.1 of Sialia sialis. NCBI lineage: Eukaryota > Metazoa > Chordata > Aves > Passeriformes > Turdidae > Sialia > Sialia sialis. The sequence continues at coordinate 3,330,891 of VRYO01001726.1, read as the reverse complement.
AATCTTGGTGAAGGTGTGACAGTGCTGAGATAACTGTGCCAGGGATTTCCTGCCAGGGAGTTTCATGACCCAGACAAAACTTTAGACTGTCCTATAAGCCCCTGGCAGGTCTGGCTAGTTTTCAAAATCAAAGTTTTGTCTCCATCTGTACCAGGCTGTGTTTAGTCATGTATTGCAAAAGAACTCATTTTGATAGCTTATCTCATCATTAAAGGAGGCTGCTTTAATGGTGCCAGCAATTATATTTATTAGTAAGAATGCACAGGGTTTGATATTGCAGGGTAACTTCCAGGCATATTGATGGAATATAACTCCATAATTATCTCTTCTTAAGAATGAGGCTCAGAAGCAAAACCTCTGGATAAAAAAGCAGAGAGAGAATTGGGTCCTAATTCACTAGGCTTCTTTGGAAAAAGAGAGCTTTATCCCAAACCCTTGGTACTGGCAGCAGTGGACAGCACAATGTGGGTCCCAAACCGCAATCCTGCTGCAGCATCCCACAGAGTTCAGCTCAGTGAAGGAATTGTCTAATCCATTCCAGCTTGGAAACAGCCACACATGCCTGTCTTCTTCTCAAAAGGAGGTAGCTGGAAGGAGCATTGTGTGCTGCTCCTGGATCAATAGTTTTCCATGATTTGCATGGAGAGTGTGTACTAGTTAAGTAGAAAAATTAGACACTTGATTGTTCTTCAGGGTGCTAGGATGAGCACCAAAGCAGAAGATAATAGCCATTAATTTTAGCATCTTAAATTACTTCAGGTTCTTTAAGTCTTCTCATTCTCTTCTCTTCCTCTTTAACAATTATTTCTTAAGGGCAGTTGCACATGTCTTGCTCAAATGAATCTACATGAGTCTCTCACTTCATTCGAGTCTAATGCACATTTCTGTGTTCATCTCCCTTTTTCCATCCCTGTGGGGCTCAGTCCCTCAGCACTGCAGACTTTGAAAGGCCTGGGATTGGTGTCTTGGGAAATACAGGGCAAAATACAGCACTAAAACCATTCCCCAAGGCAGAAATAGTGACAGCTCCCAGGGAAGTGCTCTCATGGCCAGCCAGGCATGGAGAGGACTCCTGGGGAATGCCAAGGTGGCCACTAAGGACTCCCTTGACTGTGCTCTGTGAAAGAAAGCAGCCTCAGTTGGAGGGAATTCAGTCTCTGGCTGTTACTCCTGTAGAGCTCCCTGATTTACATTGATCCAGCTCTGCAGCAGTTGCTGATAGGAAGGCAGGTTCTTGCATTCTCAGTCTCCTACCGTGGGTTGGAGCAGAGGGCCCCACAAGAACTCAGCTGCTGTGAACCATGCAGGGTGGAAGGAGCTGTTGCGCTTTGAGCAGAGCATCCATTGGAGCTGCTCCAGCTCTGCCTGTGGCTGTTTGCAGTGGGTGAGACATTCTCCTCTGGGAGCTGCTGGGAGGAGCAGCCCTGGGGTGATGTCCTCAAGTGATTCAGGCTGCAGGGGCACTGAAGGATACAGCCCAGGTTAGATGGAACAGAGGCAGCGTGGCAGTGGGAAGCACAGCCTGGGCAAGGTGAGCAATCCCAAGCTGAGAGCCCCCAAGCCCAGGAGCAATGACAATGACCCCTCTGCTTGCAGCTCTCCTGGTTCAGCTCTTCCCTCACCCCATCACACCGTCCTCCCAGCATCACTCTGCCTGCTGCTGTGACATTGGAAAGGACACAAACCACAGGGCAGGAAACAAGAAGAGGGATGATTTCAGCCCCCAGCAGAAGAAATTACTGGTTAAATTGTCAAATGAGGATCCTGGCAGAGAAGGGGAAGGAAAAGCACTAGGAGAGGTTTAGTTTGCCACATCAGTCCTGCCATCCAGGGCCAACAGTGTCTACAAGCATGGTGCAAGGCAGCAGGAATTATATGATTGTATTAAAATAAGACCATCAAGTGTGGCAAACTCAAGCTGCAGTGCTTGTGCACTTCACTGCCAGGTTTCTGAGTAGAGATAATAAGGGAGTCTTATGTTTGTGATATTCCTGCTCCTGGGTCTATTACAAACCCATCCTGGGACAGGACTGGGTCCCAGCAGTGCTGGAACTGGGTGAGCCATGGTTTGACCCAGACCACGCAGAGGGAGACAACAGATGGAACAGATTCAGCACAAGCTGATGTTGCCTCTCTGGGAAAGGCAGGGGAAGTGCTGTGATCCCTGCAGCCCTCAGAGGATCACTGCCCCAAAAAGCACAAGGGAGAGGGAGCAGCAGCTCCCAGCCAGGAGAGGGGACACAAACCCTGTCCCCAGACTGAGGGTCAAGTATGCAGCACTTCCAGTACAAAATCATCCATGTTTTCCTGGGCAGAGGATGACATCAGCATAAATGAGCTATCAGCACAGCTTGAATTTAGCTTTTATTTGCAGATTTGCCAGTTGAATTGCGCAAGTAGCTTAAGTCAAACAAGGACACCCTCCTCACCTATCCAGGAAACTAGGGCATGAGGTATCATCAGTAACCACGCACCCAGGCTGTGAGCATGTCACTGCTGTGGCAGATGAGTCAAGTTTGGCACAAGCTGGGACAGGTATTGCTGCCAGGTCTGAGGGACAAAGCTCACAGGTAGTTTTTGCTGCTAAGGCTCTGGGGAAGCTGGCCCAGGACTGTTAGCACTGTAGAAGCCAAATCCCCTTCCCCAGAGGGTCTGTGAGAGGACACCTGCCTTATCCAGGCACCTGGTGACACTGCAGCACTGCAGAGTCACCTGTCTGACAAAAACCTGAATCAGGCTTTAGGCTGTAAACCAGCTGAGCCAGATGGCCTGGGTTAAACACACCACAGAATTTGGGCAGTAAATTACAGCCCCAGGTTCAAGCCTGAACCACTCTTGCAGTGATGACACCGTCACAGTCACAATTACAGTGGAGACATGGTAACTGCTTAAAGCAGCACTGCCCTGTCAGGGTCCTGCAGACATCAGCAGGGCATGACCTGCAGCGTAACGATTGGGGCTGGGCTGCAGTGTTTCCTGATTGACACCTAACCCCAAACACTGACCTTTACTGAGTGAAAACTATGCAATATTGAAGACTGTGCCACGGGTGGTGCCTTAGCCACCACTCCTGGGTATGCACTCACATTTTCTGAAGTATCTCCACCACAGTTACTTGTGCTGGGGTGAAGAACCAATGAGTTTGAGGAGCAGGGCCAGCTCTGGAGCTTGTGATGTGCCACAACTGTGTTGTGACCACACCTTCTCAGCCAGCTCTGCTCTGCTGAGGCTGCACTGTTAAAAAGTAGAAGAGTCCTAAGAGTTCGGCTCCCTAGCCAAGACTAGAATGAAGGCAGGGATCCAAAAAGAGAGAGGAAGAGCAGATCAAGGATCATGTAAGACCTGTAGTACTCACTCCTTGCTGTAGTTAAATGCAGTCACTGCAACCAGTATGGTCTTCCTGAGGCTTTAAATATTGCTGCTTATTCCTTGAGGGGCTGGAAAGAGAAAGACTTGTCCCATGGAGGAAGAGACATGGGACAGCATGGGCAGTGTCACCTCTAAAAACAGTGCTGAAGGAACCAGCAAGGAAAAGAAGTGGAGAGGGGACGGCCTCTGTTATGTAAGAGTGGTGCTGGGAATGCATCTTGCTGCATGCCAAGGTGTGGGACAGGTATATTCTTCACAGGCAGGAGTGTAACTATCCTGGCAAGTCCTTGGTCAGAAGCATGCCTCCACTTGACAGCAATCCCACTTGTGATTAGGATAACTATAACAATTTAAAAAAAAAAAAAAAAAAAAAAAAAAAAAAAAAAAAAAAAAAAAAAAAAAAAACAAAAACAAAAAACCCCAAACACTAATGAGTTAGGCTATTTTTACATCCTCTCCTTACCATTTTAAGTGACCATGGCCAGTCCCCTTGGTCACAGCAGTAGAGCTCAGCTGTACAAGAGATGTTCAGCTAAAGGCTGGCTCAATAAAGTCTTAGCTCAAGGAAGCAGAAGCTCCCTTGCCTTGTGCTTATCTAGGCCAGAGAAACAACTGAACCAGGGCTCTGAAACACTCTGCTCTGCCTACACTGAATTTGTACTTTCTATCCCAATCTTCTCACATCTGCTATGATTTTGTGCAAAACACTCTCATTCTTCCAATTCCAGGGTTAGATCAGAAGAGAAAATAAGCTCAGAAACAGCATGGGTCAAGCTGACAAATCCCCAAGTTAACCTACTCGAGCAGAGAATTGTAAAAACAGCACCTCCACACCCAGACTGATGTCTCACCCTACCCCATTCACAGCCCTCCAGCCCTGATCAGTGCCACTTGACTTGACAGGGCATTTAAGACAGAACCATAATCGATACATCTATCCTCAAATTAGGTCACAACAGCAGGTTGACCTGGGGATCTGTCAGCTTAGGGAGCATTGAAATTGTAACTTTTGGAAAACAAACATTGTAAGATCCAAACCGCAATGTTATGTGAGAATTTGAGAGGCAGGAAAGCAATCAACCTTCCCCTTGCTGGGAAGAGTAACCTGCTGTGCTTCAACTCTGAGCTCCTTCTCACTGTACAAGCAGCCTGGTGCTCCCTGTGACCAGGGCAGGGGGTCAGGGGACACTGGCAGCTCCAGAGGTGCACGAGGCACAAAGGCCAAGGGACTTACCTCACCACATGCATGTGGAATGAATGATCCTGAAATATGCACCACCTGGAGCATCTCAAGCCTACTGTGAAATGGAATTCCTACACAAGAAGAGAAGTTTGTGTGGTTCCCAAGTCTGGTCATGACATAGTGACAGCACTAATCGTGGCCAGAGCCCACCTCTTCTTTCATGGACTTATCGAGCTGCAGCAAAGGTTTGACTGTTTCAAAAGAACTGAAATAGGAGGTAACTGTGCTAAAAGCCATTCACACTTGTGTGTGTGTGAGATACAGCTAAACTTCAGTGGATTAAGAGACAGAGATGTAAAGACAAAGCAACACAGAGAGGACTTCACCCAAAAATGGCCTGACATGCAAAGGTCGCTGCATTTCATTGCAGTTTGCCATCCTGCAGCATTGGTGACAGCACTCTGGAAGCAGCCTTGGAACCCTGAAGATGCACAAGCCTGTCCCAAGCAGTTGTTTGTCACCACCCACACCTGAGATGAAACCACAGCCATGAGCAGGCTAAACATCGTGGACAGTGACATTTTACGGACTGTGTTGTCTCTCACCTTCTACCACAGTGTACAGCATATCATGCTTGTTATAGTACAACTAAGGAGTAATGAAAAATTTACACTTAAGTGACATAAAAAAGCAGGGGAGGACCCAGGAATTTCTCCCATCCAACTATAAACGCACACCCATTTACATTGTTTTGTAAATGAATTTAGAAGAAAAATAAAAATATTAAGATATTTCTCTTCAGGACAACCATTGCACATTTGGTTTTGCTTTGGAGGGGAGGTACAAACACACAGCAGGAATGGTTTCCAATTGAAAATAAGCAAAACAAATAGAAGTGGGAACAGTTCAGCACCTAGCCAGCATTTTCCTTGTGTCCTTGATAAACATTATCTGTTTCCCTCAGCATTTACTTCACTGTTAAACCTTCAAAATCCGGTATCCGAGGAAGAATACCTCACAAAAACTTCTGAAAAAAAGCCTATTAAGCAGCAGCATTGTGCTGCCCCATTTTCTGTATCTCTCCCATCTGCAAGCCATTTGTATGAAGAAAATCTTTGTTTCCAAAGCTTGGCTTACTGAAGCTCATTTGTTCCCAAACACAACAGAGCCTTGATGCTGTTTACAACAGGGCAGCCAAGGCTGGGCTGGTTCAGCAGCAGCAGTGGGAGATGTTACAGGGTGTCCCATCCCTCACCAGCACTCCCTGTCCCCCGGGAGGGCAATGCCAGTCACCCTCCACTCAGGGAGGAATGCAGGACAGACCTTCTCGACACTCACAGCCATCACAGCCCCTCTATCAGTGTTCTTTTGTAAGTACTAAATCCAGATTTGAGCTATTTATGTGGGTTTACATGTGCTTGCTAAAAAAAAATTTTTTTTTTAAAGGATGTTTTCACAAGGTTGTCCATCAACAGGAAAGGCTGGCAACAAGGTCAGAGTGTCTTATTTCTTCAATCTTATCAAGATCTCAGAAGCAGTAACATTAAATTGGCCCAGTTTGATCAACTTTTCAACATAGGAAAAATGAGCAGCTGCTCTTAATAGGAAAAAACTCATTCCCCTTTAACTCCACATGAGCATCTTTAAACCAGACAATGAAAGAGCTGCACATGCAGCTGCTTTCCTTTTCTTCTTTGCAAAGTGGGTGCTGAAATATCCACATCTCACGGAGATAATCAGAAAAAGGAAAGAAGTGAGCAATGCAAGTGCTCTCTGAGTACCTCTGCTGGCTCATTTATACAATGGAAAAAAGAACAGGGAAGTCAGTGCTTTTTCATTTTCATGCTACTCTCCCTTCAAGAACAAAGGAGGCAGGTGAGAAATAGAAAGTGAAGTCGTCTTTAAAACGTAAGATGTAAAATTCTTCAAAAGGAATAAATCAGCTTAATCATGAAGTACTTAAATGTCTCCTCCCTACCCACCTTAAAAACGGAAGACCCTGTATTTTCTGTATGAATTTACTATATATACATATGTATAAATCTTTACATACACAAAATTGGTATGGCCTTACACTCCCATTTAAGGATATTTTGCTACATTGGTCAGAGTGCAAAGCAATTGCTTCCTTCAAATCAGTATTTTTACATCATGAAGACATAAACCTGTAACTTAAGATGGTTTGCATGACCACACAGCCACAGGGGAAAATTATTTTTCTGGCTTGTAAAAAAAGTTTTAAAACAGAAGTTCTATTTCAGCAGTTTGAAGATGGAATGTAAAGTTTCTGCTGTTAAATGTATATAAAGATATATTTATTGAATCATACATTCATGCTGATTCCAATAAAAAAAATAAAGATTTTTCTGAAATTTCTCTCCATGGATTTTTACTGCTGGAGGTTCCACACAGCAGCTGGAAACACAAAGAAAAATGTATTTCTCGTACTATTTTGCAAGCTAGGACATTATTTTTACATAGCTTTAAAAATCTTGAGTAGATGGCGTGACCTTGGTGCAAACACCCAAAATGACATTTCAGAATGCAGGAGGACTGTCTCTCACACTGAGTCACAAAGACGCTCACAATGAAATATTTTTCCTTCCACTGTCAGGTGCTTTATCAAGTTTGAAATATCACCAGTGGACCAGCAGATCCCTCTTGGCTTGGCAAATGGCATTTTGTGACAGAAAATAGAAGGGCAGCATCCTGCCCTTCAAATCTATTCTGAGAATATGCCATTACTCTAAAAATCTGTCTAAGTAATGAAGGCGTTTGAAAGAATTTTACTCAGTTTTATGCCCCATAACCAAAAAAGTTATTAATGGAGCACCTTGCCCCACTCTTCCATATAACACTGAAATATGGATAAAGATCTTACTGTTGGGAAATTAAATCATCAGTGAGGCAATTCTTCCTCCCACAATACACACAGCTCAAAACTTCACATAGTGTGCTCCTGACCCCAATAAAGACCTTGTAATGAAGCAAAAGCAGTTAAAAAACACACTTTGTTCAAAAATACCTTTCCATGATGTGCAGAACAAGCAGCTGAGAGATCAACTGCAGATCTTCCTACCTGCACCCAGAACCATTCTTTTCACTATAGCCAGCAAACTCCCAGGTCTCAAGGACATCTTTGTGTGGCACCAGAGGGAAGTGTCTCAGATTCAAATCAAAGCTCACTGTTACCACACACCTTTTCTGCCTCAGCAATAAATCCTCTTTGCCAAGCTCTGCTCCAGCAGCAAGCTCAGCACTTCCACACTCACCTGTACATGGATAGCGGACACCTAGGAACAGCAGTTTCAGCCTGAGCAAATTTAAAGAAAAATAAGGAAAAAAGGGCCCTGCAGGGCAAGGAAGTGATCCCAGTCTGAATCCTTAAATGCAGAACCTACATCTGCATTCCCTAACACACAATCTCAGTTCAGCTTTACAAAATGGCCCCACGCAAGTATGCAGTATTCCAGATGTTTCTGTGTGCTCAAAGGGTAATTAAACCTTTTGAATTGTGCAATGCTCTTGAAGGAAGAAAAGGCAGCAGAGGGAGAGCATGGCTTCTAGTTTAGCTTGGGTGCTATGGAACACCCCTGCAAGTGAAATGCCAGTATTTCTATTTATCTTTTACTATTGAGATCAGCCAGAAGAGACCAGATCACATCAGTGGTGTCACTGATGACACGTTCTCTGTACTCTCAGGACAGATCAAAGTATCATGATCATGAAGGTTATTCCAGATCTGTCCATGTGGCTGCTATAGGTGCAGAAGTCTGTATCCTCTAGAGGGCTTTTCTTCACTTCCCAACTCCCTGCAGAGCACTGGGACACCAAGAGCACTTCAATACCATCACCTTTGACTGAGGGACTAGAAAGGAGACTTACACAGTCCGATTCCTTTCGGACTGTAGCATTTATTTCTACAAAGAGGTGGACTACCTTGGTTATCAGAAGTCAGCCTTCTGGGAGCTCGTGGAGCCCACTGCAGCCAGCTGAGGCAAATCAAATTGTGGTTTCTTCATCATCTTCAACAATGTATGCAAAGCACTGGAAGCCTTAGATATTAAGGGTGTTAACAGTACAGCAAGGCAGAAACCAGAAGGGCTGGAGGCTACAGAAAGCCTAAACATCAAAACCAATGTGCAACATCTTACAGCAGGTCTCTTCAGAGGAATTTGTTATTAGTGAGTCACAGAGCCACCAAAAGTCACTCTACAACGTAACTTGCTTTTGAAAAGTGTTTCTTTACAAGACATTCCAACAGAATTTTACGTAAATATTTTATTTTGCCTGTCATCTTGGGACAAGAACATGACTTTCTGGGTCAACATATTGAGAATGATTCATGAGAACAAGCACACACTTCACCCTTTTAATTTCTTTACTGACACTCTTCTTTCAAATCAGACAGCAATGAGCCAGAATTGTCGGGCTCCCAGTACAGAAATGGGGTTCAAGCTTACGGATGCTTTTGCAGATTTGGTTAAGAGCTATAAAAGCTTCTATTAAAAGCACTTCGATAAGTCTGAAGTGCAACCTGTTACTGCAGTCTTCGGATTTAACATCAAGAACAGCAGAAACCCAACAAAGGGGAAAAAACATACCACAAACAACAAGGACAGGGTTCAGTGAAAGATCTCCTTTGCATACTTTCAGCTCACAGGCATTCCTGATAGGAAAAACACACTTTTTGTTTTTTAAAAAATACCAGTTACCACCACAAGAGGAAGCAGCAGAATCTCCCTGAATGCTGGCTGTGAGAGCACACACCACAGCTCACATTCTCCCCCAGCTAAGGAATCAAATCTCCAGGTACAGATGATAAGCAGGCCACTCTGAGACGCAGTTGTAAGGAGGGAAGGGACAAACAGTGTAACAAATGCAAAGAGAAAAATAAAACAGAAACCAACACTCTAGCAACATTTAGTACAACCAGCAAGTCTGGCAAGGAAAAGGCAAAACATGTTGGGAACAGGTAATACTGAGGGCAGCTCTGCTCCAGAGCTTACAGCAAGAGATGACACTGCATATGCACAGTCATTATAGTCATAAACCAAGACACATGGAAACAGCAACACCTGACACAGATCAGCAAACGTCCTATGCAGCTCTATCGTGCTACCAAGAGACCTGGAGGCCTGGTGTAGACACAAATCCACCATTTTTATCCAGATGTTTAACATCAGGCATCACAGAAATACTGCTTTGTGCAGCACCATCTTACAGGATCTCTTGGATTGAAATTCCCCAGTTTTGTATTTTATTTTCAGTTTCATCTTCTTTCAGAGGCAGTGGAGAGCATTCAACATCTTAACACCAGGACAAGCACCTTCCATATTCTGAAAAAATTCCTTCTTTACCCACTTCAGGTCTGAAGCAAGGAATGAAGTACTGTAAAAATAACTATTTACTTACAGCAGTTGGAACTGTAAAGCATGTGACACAGGTATTTCTGCTTTGCTTGTACTTTTGCAATAGCCACAACAACAGGACCTGTCCAGCTTCAAGTTATTAACTTCTGCATCCAAAAAGTATTTGTTTTCAATAATTTAAATGCAGCCAAAGTGATGCACAGGTGTTCCAAGGTTCAGCTACAACCACCTCTACCTTGTAAACCTAGTGACTGAAGAGCCTCTTCCCCTTGGAAAAACTCCAACGTACTCTTGACTTGATAAAGCAAATCTAGACCTTTTTTATTTTTATTTTTTTAAACAATTTGCCAAAACTGGAATGAGAGATAAATAGAAGGCACAACAATTTTGCTTTTTTTTATACAAATACAAACTAAACATGAAAAAAACCTCCCTATTTCAATAAAAAATTACACAAGTTCGGGAAAAGTGTTTGAAGAGTCAAGTTCTAGACAGTTAAAACCTATCCCACAATCCAAAATTTCAAAGTGGTAAAACAGTAGTTCGAATTCCTTGCTGTGATCATGTATCAAAAGGAAAAGAGATTCTACGGATACCCATTATTCCACTTTTACAGCGCCACAAAGAGAAAGGTGAAAGTCAATTTTTCAAGTGGCAATGTCTCCAGACTGGAGGATGTTCATATGACCCTCAAAGAAACACCAAGAGTTTTGCTTTTCTGCCCTTGGAATACTTGCCAAGAACTATGTTTTCCTACAGGCTCTTGAACGCATGCACATGAAATATTATTCCGCTGACTGCACCCAAATTCAGTAGAAAGAGGGGAGAAAAAAAAAAAAAACCAAAAGAAAAAAGAAAGACATTCCTTTAGGAAAAACCACTGGTACCAAAAAACCAAAAATCAGTCCGTAAGTTTGAGGTGAACAAGAAAATTCAGTTCATTTCTTTTTAAAATCCACTTTTCCTAAAACGTTGTTCCACAAAGCTGGAATCTGGGACAAGGACTAGAAAAAAATAAAATCACAGAACCATAACACAAACAAAAAGGGGCCAAAATAGTATCAAACGTAGCAGTCTATAACAGGCTAGGGCCACATTCCAAGAAACCCAAGGCTGAAATTCACAAATCTGCAGGAAAAAGGGTTTGCGCCACCACGTCAACATCCACGATGAATTCACTGGCGTTGCCCGATCCCCCTTCCAGCTCCAAATCCTGGCTTCTGGGACATTCCTCCACGTGGAGGCCCTCGAATCCCACCTCCCAGCCCCCCACGAGTGCCTCCAGGTCCACGGGGTCTGTTATCTCTGCGGTCTCCCTCCCTGGCAGCTCGTGTTTTCTTCTCCTCCACATTCAGGCGCACCTCTCCCCTGAACATGATGGGCTGCATGAAAAGAGAGAAGGTATTGTTATTAATGGCAGCTCTTCAAGGGCAAGCAGATTCCTGCAACTTTGTCTCATACCCTCCTACCTAGCAAAGGCTGAAGGGTTTTTGGATTACTTACTGAACAATGGCAATAGGCAAACCATGCATTCAGACTGGGGCTTTACTGGAGAAAAAGATGTGAAGGAGTGACCCTTGAAAAGCCTTCTCAGGCTTAGCACTGAACATTCTGATAGAAATTTCATAGGAAAGAGCTGGGCTGTAAGCAAGCTCACTGCATGGCTGTGAGGGTGCATTCAGAGTCCCTGCCTACCACAGCAGACAGGCACAGGCACACATTCTGCATTAGCAATCACTGCTGACAGGCTGAGCAGGTACCTCCTGCCTTTGTTAGCAAAATTCTTTTCAGCGTGCACATTGATACAGCTTCTCCTTTCAGCCTCTAACAAACAAGATTCGACTTGTCCATAGAATCAGACTCACTCTACCTTGTCTTCCTGAAAGCTATTTATACACTTCATGTGTTCAGCAACCTCCCACTAGAAAAAGGCTCTGTAATGAGCTGCTACAAGCTACTTCAATGACAAAAGACTGCACAAATCTTGGTAATAGGAGGGCAAAACATCACATCTCTTTAATATGCTCAGAAAACCCTAAAGGGATCAAGTACAATTTCTTCCGCTTAAGAGAAAAACACTGTCTGTTGTCAACAGACCAAAAATCACTGACTAGAAATTCATTTAATTACCCTGTTGCTAAGGATCTTCTGAACTGGCTCAGGATCATCAAACACCACAAACCCAAAATTAGGGAGCTTTCCACCACTGTTGATGCGGAGTTCAACAACATTGCCATAGCCTGCAAGAGAAAAGCCAAGTTCTTGGGTCATACATTAGAATGCTCTGTTGACCACGCCCATGGCTGCAACCCCCAACCCCCAGAGAACAGCAAAGCAATCAACTTACTTTGGAAAAAATCTTTAAGTTCAGATTTATCCACATCATGAGGAAGGTTCCCAACAAACAGCTGATGACTGTCTGGGTATCTCACAATCCGCCTGGTTTCCACATCGCCTTGTTCACCCTCGCGAACTTGAGCAGAAAAGCAAAACTGATTTTAGCAAAGTCAGTCCCCACCACAAACAAAAACAAGGCATAGTCAGAATTATCACCATTAGAAAGAACCAATTCACACTGTCCATCCATTCATATATTAAAAAAGGAAAGCACTAGCAAGTGTATAACAATTTGCTTTTTATCACCTGGCTGAGGCCAAGCTTGAATTTTTACTTGACTAAAAATCATTTGCTTACTGACAAAAACAATGAGATTTTAAAAGCTTTAATTAGTACAATGCTCCCCCAAAACCTTTAAGCAAAAGAAAACAGCTTCTTTGCAGCTTCTCTTACTTGGCCTAGGACCCCGCTGTGGTGGGATGCTCGTTCGCTGCTCCCTCACTCGCTGATCCCTCTGAGGTCTCTGAGGGGGGGTCTGAGATTCAGGCTTTGCCTCAGGGCGGGGCTGTATCAATTCAAAAAGAGTGAACAGTAAGGAGCCAGACATACCAGCAGGTCCAGCTTTTAAGAGCTCACTGTCAAGTTGGTAATAAAAGAAAACCAGGAAAAGGCAATAGTTTTTTCCACCTGTGACTAAAATGTGTTAGCTCATGCTGGTTTATATGCTAAAACCAAGCAGCATTCACATGAACATTCTATTTTCCTCCTTGAGAAAATTATTTCTCAACCCAAAAACCAAGGAATAACATCTTCATAAAGTCTATCAGGAATCAGAGAATGCTGAAGTCTTTGGGGCCTGGGGAGTCAAACCAGAAGCAAGTAGACTTCACTCCTTTTCCCCTGTCAGCAAGTTTAGTGCTTAAACCTCCCCAGGTGCTGGATTCCTACCTGCGAGACTGGTACTTTCACAACATGAGGTGGTATTCCTGATACTGGCACAGCCCCACTGGGAGGAAGGTTCTTGCTGGTTACTGATGCCCAGGAAAATGTCTTTAAAAAAAAAACAAAAAACGTAAGTACAACTCCTTCTGAAATACATTACTGATAGGACAGTAGGACAGCTAACAGACACAGGGTAAGAGGAACACATTTTAATTTACACTTGAAAATCAGGAGCCAGGCAATAGCAGTTCCCCCATAATTTCCTTCAGATTACTTAAATTCAAAAGACTCAGTGTAATGACAATGGAGTCATACTTTTACTCTGTTTCTGAATTCCAGAGTCGAAACAGGACACAGCAGTGGCCCAACACCAAGTACCACATCAAGGTTAGCCAAAGTATTGGATTCCCAAGTCCCAATCTGTCCACTTTTACCTTCCTTAACGTTGAGAAGCGACAAAAAACCCCAGGTAAAAATAAAGCTCTGCAAATAGACAGGAGAGCCATACTGATGAAATAACATCAGAGGAAAGAGATCCACCATCATTACCCTGGAGTCCTCTTGCACTGCAGGAGCTGGATCAGCAGGAGCTGGAGAAGGGCTCTTTTCCACAGTCTCCTCTGGAGCAGATTCCTCTAATACTGGCTCAGACTTCTCTTCCTGCACCTCTGGTTCAGGCTCCTGTTCAGGTTCTGCCTCTGGCTCAGGCTCTGCCTCTGCAGCTGTCTCTTCCAAGTGTTCCTCAATGTCATTGCTATTATACAGCAGCACAAAAAGCAGGAAAAAGGAGGTGGTATTGTATTTATTCTATTACTGGTGATAAGCAGTGCTATTTATCCAATATAGAAGTCAAACACATGACATCTGAGAGGAAGAACAAGGCTAAGTAAGGCCACATTGCACAGGGATTTTGCAAATTTTGCATTGGTACACTATAAAGCAGCAGCAAAAAAAAATTTTAAAAAATGCAGTCTCCATGTTCAGTCTAACAGCATTTTGATTTCAGCTGATCAATAAATAGAAATGTTTTGACTGCCGGAAGAAAACTAATAATAGCAATAAATTCATGTGACCTGTTCTACAAGCAGTCTGTTTCATACAACACCAGACTTCGTCTATAAATATATTATTACCTGACAGCCTGCTCATAATAAGCACCACTATCATCAGGAACAGCCTCAGGTGTCTGCTGTCTTTCCTCAGGTTCCTCCCCTTCCTCCTCTGATTCTAAGTGAGGTTAGAAAAGAAAGAACACATGTAAGATATCTTTGGTATGAGGCTCAAACACAAACTACCTATCACAAAATACAAGTGAAGTTTCTACCAAAGAGCACAGAGAAAGCACTTTTGAGATGTGACATGAAACAGACTTATATATATTTCCACTATCACTTTGGTTACTCAGTTTTGACCAAGGTTAAAAAACATGTTATAGATACTTCAGAGAACCAGATTTATAACCTACAAATCTGACTGCAACTGCCAAAACAAGTCTTAGAACTCTTGTAATAGAAACAGATTATGCCAGAAAAATAATCAACTGCATGTCACAGTTCCTTGCTGGACTGTAAAGAACTACAGGCAAGGCAAAAACCCTACAAGTACATGAAATTTAGCACTGATCTATCTTCTCCAGAAGAAGATTGCCTTTGACCTGGGAACAGAATGTTGATATAGATCCAGAACCAAACACCAACAGAACCATCCAAAAATTTCTGCTACTTACCCTCTGGAGGCTCAGTATCAGAGTCCCCAAACACCTCATCCTGGTAGCGGAAGATATCATTGTGGACATAGAACTTGTTTGCAACAGAGCCCTAAAAGTAAATCAAAGGGAAGAACCAAATCAATTACAGTTATCCAGTAATGTAAAAATTTAAATAATGTGAAAACAAAGGTTTGAGGAAATCATCCTTCCCACAAGACTAATCCAAATTTGCCTCTTTTAAGATGTTATTTGGGGCAGGAAAACAAACAAAAAAAGGCATCACTCCTAGCAAGCCAAGTATGGGCAGAACAAAGGAAAAGATTTTGTTGAAGGGCTTTTACTTTCAATAGCTCACAACACTGAAGAGGTGTGAATGACAAATTCCTGGTGTCTAAAGTATCAATTATCTCCAAGTCACATTGGAAAATAGA
Organism: Sialia sialis; assembly: GCA_009812075.1. NCBI lineage: Eukaryota > Metazoa > Chordata > Aves > Passeriformes > Turdidae > Sialia > Sialia sialis. The sequence goes on along the minus strand of VRYO01001726.1, from coordinate 3,315,549 downwards.
GTGATGTTGAAACACTCCTTTTCCACTATCATTTTCAATTCTGTGAACTGCTTTGTTAAAAAGAGTCTATTTAAAAATGCCACTTCAAATGCTAAGCACTTTAAGAACAAGAAAATCTGGAATGCATATTTTCAAGTTACAGGAAGCATTCCCCTCTTTCTACTACTACTTTTTCAGTAAATACACCAGTTGCTAGGATAGCAAATCAAAGAACATAATTTTAATACGCCTTATTAAAAAAACGTATTGCAGTAAGCTACGAGTCCAAAGTCACAATATTTATAACTGATTTCAATATCCAAGGTTAATGTACAATCACACAGAAGCAGTATAACTCCCAAAGGAGTTTTCAGAATGCAGCTACTGAATTTTGTGGCAAGTTACCCTGAGGCAGAGAGAAGCCCTGGCAGCCCAGCACACCCACCTCAGGAGCGAGCACGAAGGTCTGCATGAACCTGCGCACGGGCTGCATGTTATTGGAGAGCTCCCCCATCACCTGCACCACCACACCATCGTTGAGGGTGGCATGGGCGTCCACGTGACGGATCTTTGTGTGGCAATCCTTGAAGTTCAGTGACAGCACCTTCTTGTGGATATCCTAGGAAAGGAAGGATATGCTGCAGAAGCAATTTCTGACAAGTTAACAGATTTCGGAGAAAGTAAAACCATAAAAACTGCTTTAAGATACATTCTCTAACTCTGGAGAAAAAGTTGGCAGGATGCTTGCTAAGTTTGCTTTGCAAGCAATTTTACATTATAACTTTCTATAATGGAAGAACATTTTGCCTAACTATTACTGTCTACATTCAAGAGGGCTTTTTCCTCCCCATTTTCTTTTACAGAAAACACTTGAACAGGATGGGGATGAATCACAGCTGGATAAACTTTGCTTCCCAACCATAAAGGTGACAAAACAGAAGGAAAGAACAGCTTTCTTTTTCAGAGTTCTTACAGATTGCCCATAGACTGCGTCAGCTGGTTTTCCATTGGAATCCAAGCCACCGTGGACATAGGAAGAGTTCTTTCCATAAAACCTGTTGGAAAGAAGTATTTTAATGCCAAGCTTTACTGTGTAAGAACATTGAACCACTACATTAGAGTGCAGTATGAATAATAAACTTTCAAGTTTCCTGTCTGAATCACTACAATAAAGCCAAAAAATCTCAATCCTGTTACCAGTCTGGGAGTGGGGGGAAAAAGTTCTCATGTGAGCTGTAGCATTCAGGTGTGTCAGAGACCCAGGCATCAACAGCCAAAACCAACATCTCATGGGAGCTCATGATCCAATCCCACTATCCCCTTTCTGCACAAGATCCCCAATGCAACACCCTGAGCATCTGGAATGCTAAAGGCTCCCCCTCAAGCTCTGATTTCAAGCTTGAGCAGGGAGAAATGGGACTGTTTGGCTCTTTTACAGTAAGAAAAGTATTGCAGGTAAATCTTCCTTTCTGTAACTGAGAGGTTACCAGCTGAAATGCCCTAAGCACCATGGTACTGCACTCTGCCAGCACATAAAAGACTGGAATGGATTCCATGGCACACACAGCTGCCCTCTGACCCAAAGGGGTGAGGTCAGCTGCCCACCTAAGTGGAGAAACACTCTGAGTAAGTGCTCCTGACACAGGAAACAGGAAGGTTTCAGAAACTTTATCTGGCTTCTCAAAACACAGCAAAACAAAGTGCATCTTCACAAATAAGACTAATTTCAGGAAGGATACCTATCAAACTAAACAGGACCTATTTGTTTAGATAATGTATTACAGTTTGCTGCAATTCATAATTTCCTGACTTTCATTTAAGAAAGAACTGGTGTGACTCCCAAGAGAGACCAGCACACAACTTAATGTTTCCTCCTAGTCAGGGGGCATTTTATCAAGCCAAAAACTACAGAAAAACCTGAGTGGTATTTCTCCAACTTCAATTGATATTGATTACAAGCAGAATTGGCAAGCAGCACTTAAGTTAGAACTAGAACTCAAATATTTAAAGAATTCTTGCAAATTTTATTATCCATCTTTTAACCCAGCTGATCAAAACCAAGAATAACCAACACTCAGCATCTTGAATAAATCAGTTTCTAAGTGAAAAGTTTAGCAAGCTAAGACATTGTAGTAAGAGCATTCACCAATTTTAGCACACATGAAATTCACAGAGAAAACCAGGTGAAAGTGAAGCAGAGCTTTACCTGTGCAAATAGTCAGGTGCTTGGTTCAGCAGGGTATAGTACTGCCTCACGAATTCCCGCCCGACCAGCAGGGGACTTGGCTTCTCCATCACCATTTCTTTGGTCAACTGAAAACTATGGAAAACAACAAAAGCTCCATCAAGCACAAGCATTTCAAATGGCTGCTCGCATCCTGACTGCATAAGCCACCTAATCACAGCAGAAAGCACGCACCAGCACTGTGTTTTACCCCCGTAAGCAGTTTAAGCAATGTGTTTTCAGAGTCAGAGTTCAGGTGCCAGGGAGAGGATTCCTGGGTACCAAACCAGGGGTGGGAGAGGCTGCAAGGCCGAGGGAGAGGTCACCTCATAACCTGCCAGTAGCTATCATCCCACACATCCTCAGTAAAAACCAGGTGGCAAGCAAAGGTTCTTCAAGAGGATTTGCTAAGTGCCTAAGACATTTACAGTCGATCCAAATTCTACTTACCTCACTTGACTTCACAATCAGAATTAAAAGTCAGATGTTCTCAGGCAAAGCCTGTGCTACTGTATTAGGGGCATTTTTAGAAGGTCAGAGTAAGTCCAATCTATTTTTATCAGCAGCACAGCGCTACTTGCTGTGAGTGTCAAGCACTCTGGAGGAATATTGCATTATATTAAAATTATTATGCTACAAACAAACACACACTGCTCTTCCTCTGCTTCCACCAATCTCAGCAAGTCACTTCTCACTTAAATTCAGACCACCAGTGAACAGCATCACCCATGCCCAGGGACAAATTCATCTGGGTACCTTCCACCCACCTTCCATGGATCTGTAAGTTACAAAAATAAAATCTTTGCAGGTAGGTTACACAATGCACGTATCTTCAGGACAGGCAGCCCAAACCAAAGCACATTCCCACATTTCCTTGTTATTAAATACTCAAACACTGTTCAAACTCATTCAAAATAGTTTTAAACTCACAGGTATAAATATCAATAGCAGGGCACGTTCTTGGTACCAATCAACAGCAGATTTTCTGCTTCACACCCGGTTGTGCCAATCGGTGACAACAGGGGCTCAGCCAACAGTTTTGCTGCTGAAAGAACTTTCTCCTGACTACTGACCCCCAATTTCCTTCACTACAGAGCTCTTTTCCCAAACATATGGTATTCAAATTCCATATGCACAGTCTCCAGGTGTGACATGCAAGTCAAACCCAACACTATTCAGCTGAGCCCTCTAAAAAGCTGTTCAGGAACCATCAATTACTTATCTGCTTTTATTTAATACTGATAACTATAAATAGTGACAAGAAATGGCAGCATCAATGACTGGGGGGAAATCCAGACTGGATCACAGCTGGAACACAGAATGGGGTTAAAAAAGGAAGCCAAATTAAGCAGTCTTTTAGCATAAATGAATCCAGATGGAGCTTGCAAATGCTCACGCCAAGCCAGGCATGTCTTAGGACAAGCTTTCTCGTCACTACACCAAGAACGTCCCATGTCCTGGGAAAACTGAGTTGCCCACAACTTACCCTTCAAACACAGCAAAAGGAAAACAAAAAGACTGGCTTTCCCACCTGGCTTGTACTAAGCCCTGTCCCAGCTCATCCACGGATCTTAAACATTAGAAATTCACTGTTATTAATGAATTTCAGAGAACCTGTCCTTAGACACCAAGAATTGACAGCAGAGCTTCAGAAGACAGAGGTGACCAGGTTGGTGTTATTGCAGTGACAATTTCAAACACACAACACACAGGGCTGCAAAGGAAGTCACAACCACACTGCTGGATGAACCAGGAATGCAAAACAGAAGCTTTAAGCCTCAAAGAGACAAATGTACTTAAAAAGATGCCATGGAAGCTGGTACTTTAGGTGAAGCTACAACCAAATGAACCTGACAAACTTCATGTATCTCCATCAATGGTCACCCAACACATGATGATCAAGGGACAAGGCAATGTTCAGCCACACTGTCAGAACACCCAGCTAATAGATCTGAGGATGTGATCACACCCAAACTCCCAGTAGTGGCCAGAATACACTGCATCCAGCTTTGCTGGAGGAATGCAGCTACAGTTCAAGCCAGAGAACTGCAATTTTGTATACATTGATGTGTTTTCCTCTGCTTTTAATACAATCCCACTTGATCATCTTTTTCCTCTAGAATAAATGAGAAATCTTCCCATTCTATTTTAAAACACACTTTTTCCCTAGGTTTAAACACAGGGAAAGAGATCTGGTGGGCTCCAGGACACATCCATGAACTCCCTCTCTTTCAGCAGGACATGTCTACCACCACCACACAAAAAATACATTACCTACATGATAATGTGCAGCAAAAATAAGACTAAATATGATGTAGAACTTAAGGAGGCTTTTCAAAACATTCAGAAGCTTTCAGCTGTTTGAGGATGTTTTCAAGAGCTAACCATGCAGAAAGGAAGAGGAAGAAATAGTCCACGGCTGGGTCTGGCCTGGAAGAAATGCTCAGATTCTGCAAATCACTTTCATTTCAGGAAGGTTCCACCATCTGTGGTTTTGCAGAAGCCTTTGAACTCTAAGTGTAATGTATTAGATACAGATGTCCAACACCCAGCACAATCTGAGGTGACAAAAGCCTCCAGGAGATGAACTCTTGCCTTCTACTGCACGATAAATGAGATCCCCATAAAATATTATCAGGCAATAACACAGCAAAGGTAAAGTGCAGCCGAGTGGTGGTTACCACTGCTGACTTCCTCATCCCACTTTGTTTCCTCTTGGGTACCTGTGAAGCTCTTGGAGCAGGCCAACCCTAAAGCAGTGGGCAATGGCAGACAGACATGACCTGCACTTGTAGCTCCAGTCAGCTTAACTGACAATGCAGGATTTATCTGCTCCACAACAGTTTAAAAATTTGCTTCTGTGCTGTCAGTTTACAGCCAGGAAGCCAGGCCTACCATACACCAAGATCATCATTTGGAGAACGACAGGAGGTACACTTAATTTCTCTATGAAGATACAGCTTCCCTGGAATTCAAGCTTATTCCTACAGATGGAAATAGGCAGGTTTTCTATTTAGTTCTGATAAATGATGAATCAGGCTATTCTGAGAATTATGTTCAAGTGCTTCCTATGACACCAGTGTACAAAGCTTGACATTCTCACATTATGGCAAAGTCTTCCTGCACTCAAATCTCAACAGCTGATTTACCAACAGCTCTTTCAGGTTTTTGTTCTTCAGTGAAAGTCCTCACCTGCAATAACCCACAGGCATATCATCTTCAATACTGGTCTCAAGAAATACTGGAAGCCAAGTGGCTTGATTAGGTCTGTCATACTTACACACTTAAAAATATACATAAAACCACCTCCCTTCCTGCTAAGGGTAAAAAAAAAAATATATATATATCAGAACTACCTCCTCACATGAATAGAGGAATTGCTGGGTGCCCAGTTGCTTTCAAGCAGATCTGAAAAGAAATGGGAAAAACCTCTAGATGACCTAATCAGAGGACAGCAATCTGGTTTTACTGCTGCTGCACCTGCTGCTACGTTGCCAGCTGCAATCTGCTCTTGTTCTCCAGCCAGCACAACCTGAATGGTGGAAGCCAAGCACCTCCTCAGAGAGTATTTACTCCCTACCTCTCATGAGCAATTTACTACTCCACCATTCCCTGATCCAAGAAAAACTGCTAATACTTTATACTGCATTTTCATTGCACAGCACATAACAGCACCAAATGTTTGAACTGTCACTACACTACTCCTGATAAAAGCTTATCCACACATTTTCCTGTCAATTGACATAATGATGAAAGGGTGAAAATTGACAGGAAAAGCTGAAAATCTGATTATTTAAGATTCATTCATAATCATGCATTTGTATTATCCCATATGTAAAACAAATTGGATAAGTCAAATTATAACAAGTACACCATAACAATTCTGCAGCATAACTGAGGCCCTTCCTTTAAGCCAAGGGCTTAGAGGAAGACAAATACCTCCTTTACAGTGGTTATCACCTGGCTGGTGGAAAATTCCACCATCTGTTACAATGCTCCCACTTGGCAGAAAATCAATGTCAGGCACTGAATTTCTAAAATACTGTTATGTAAATTAGAGCCATTTATGTAAATTGCACATTAGCAAATTCAGATTTTGGTCCACAAAACCTATTAGTATATTAGTGTTCAGAAAAATGGACTCAGCACTCACACCTAGCATTGGTTATTATTTTCTTACCAAACTGCAACATAATGAAAGCAAACTAATCATTGCCATCCCAACTCTATTTGTTTGGGGTTTTTTGTGGATTTGGGCTTTTTAAAATTTTTTGAATCAGACAAGTTTAGCCTGAATGTTGCTTCTACTGGACTTCTTACACAATAGAAATGTGTCTTACGCACATCACAGGATGTCTGGGCTCAGGACAACCAGTCCCAAGACTCAGGCAAAAGCCCCTTGGCCTGATGCAACAAGCCAAAGGACCAAAACTCCAATTTCACTGCCCAAAGATTTTGGCAATTTTAAACATCTTCTGTCAAGAAAATAGTTCTAACAAAAAGACAAGTTAAAATTGATTCAATCTTAACAGGCTCTGATGTGTTTTTAACATTAGCCTCGCTTCTTTGTTCTCCGCCATCTTTAATTACTTTTTTTTTTTTACTAGCATTTCAATACAAGGAACCTTATTAAGAAGCACAAAGTTCCTAAAATGCATTCTAGTCCTGACTGGAATATTACACAGCAGTTCACTCCTTCTCCTTTGGCTTCTTAAGTGCTATAAGGTGACCATCTGAACTCCACTCCTTCCATCTCTACCAACTGGTGGAGTTTACAGGGTGCCAAAACAGAACGTCAAACTTTCACACAACTCCACTCCCTCGTTTTGGTATTAGTCAATTCTTTGACTTAAAAAGGCTTTTTGAAAATCAAAGAAACAGCAGGAGGAGCTCACATGGAAGTGTCTGTTTCCAAGCACAACACACCACAACTGTGGCAAACAGCAAGTTTGCTGGAAATTAAAGGTCTGGTCAATAGTTAATAGGATGGTATAATTGTCATTTGGGATTTCTCCAAGTTGCTTAGCAACAGGTGAGCATGCTCAAAGCCAGAAACCATTTCTCTAGATGGAATAGCCAGCAATAGAAGCAGTTACTGTTGTTATGGACAAAAAAAAAAAAAAAAAAAAAAAAAAAAAAAAAAAAAAAAAAAAAAAAAAAAAAAAACCAAAGAAAATAATGAAGAAAACACCAACGAGGCCTCTAAGAGGCATGATATAAACTGAAAGTTTAACAACAAAACAACAAATACAGTTGATTCCAACTCTCCACACATTTTACATGACTAGCATCTGCTCTGCTGCTGACTAAGCAATAAAAAAAAAAAAAAGAGGCTGGTACCTGTGTGAACTATGATACAAAGAATAAAGTGAACAATGGAACACAAGCTAAACTCACACCCTACGGCAAATTCCAGGGCCCATCCCAGCTGGGGATTAATATCATCACACCAGCCTGCTCTCAAGTAGGAAGAGTGGTGTTAAGTAAATGTGTATTTAAAACACAAAGACTGCAGATACACTGAGATACCCTCATTTTAATACAGCCTGAACTATCCAAGAAGAACAAAGAAACCCAAAGCAATCCAGTTGTTGACCTGAGCCTAAATTATAGAGAGCTGAAAATGCACCTCAAATAAGCAGGCAAATGAAGTCCCAAAACACTAATCTGCTTTAAAAAATAGGTCTCACTACTTGCCTCCCACTGGATGCAGAGGCAGACAATGTCACTGCAGCAAGCCCTGTGTATTTTAGACACAAGCCATTACAGCTGCCTACCTGTAGCCAGTTCATCTTTTCTGCCTTTTGACAGACTCAGAGGCAAACTATTCACCCTGGAAGAAGTTATCTTAAGTCAGCACAATTCCACAGGAGGCAAGATGCTTGGCAGCCACAGCCAATGGAAGCTCAATGATGGGATAAGTTATGCAATAAATAAATATTTGAGGATCAAACTGGGACAAGTTTTGAAGTTACCAACATTCAGTTCCTACTGGCATCTCCAGGAAACACTGAGATAGCCTGTGAGACGAGTGTATTCACCAGGAACTTCCAGAAGCAGGCACTTAGGAGCAGTGTGAATGAAGTGTCAGACATTGCATGCAGACAGAGGAGCCTTTAATAATCTTCCAAGCCAACACCTAATAAAATGTGGATCTAGAATGTCAAACTTAGCACAGCTATTTCTCCTTTCACTTGTGACTCATCCCCACTGTATGACCCACACAACCTACAAAGACAGGCAGTGCCTACATTCATAAGATACTTGAGGTGTTACAAGGAACTAGATCTCAGAAAAATAATCACACAGCAACCAGAATCACCAGGCAAACAGCTTTCTCTGTGCCTAATTCTCCCCATGCAGCAGAAAGGCAGAGCAATGCCCCAGCCCCTTCTGAACCTTTGAGACACACTGACAAGGGACACTCTAGAAAAGCCATATATTGCACCAATATATGGGTAAGAAAAGTTAAGTTACAAGATTAACTATTTTCTATCAAATCATCCAAGCAATCAAACAAAACTTAAGCACAATTTTAAAAAGTTTTCATCACAAGATTAAAAAATAATTCAGAATCACATTCAGCACAGCCTATGCCAGTACCAAAAAACCCCTCTGCCTGCCAGTGGCAGATGGGAAGCCTTACTCAGCAGCAATGCACAGCCCTTCAAACACTGGGAGAATACAAATAAACAAACCAGCAATTGCTGAAGAGCTGTCAGCGTAGAAGTCTGCCTGTGTTTTTGCTAACAAACCTAAGTGTGATCCACAAATTGATGGATATCGTGGAGTCTGCTGATTTTCGGACAAAAAATAAGCACTTGTATTTTCCAGCTCTACCAAGCAAGAAAGACAAACTGAAGACTTCTAATGCTTTCAGTCAGAATCTAAAAGAAAAGAGATCATTTTGGAGAAGTGTTATTTCCAGGGCATTAAGCTCAAAAGCAGATTAAAAACACAAAGATCACCTGAAGTGTAAGTTCATGTACTTGAGATCAGCATCTGTACCCCTAGAGTGAGGGATGAACATTCATCTGAGTAAGTGAAATGAGCCACAGAAGTAGTGTCTGGTATAATAGCATAAAGCTCCTAAGATAAACAGCAAATTATGTCCCGTTTAGAAGAGAAGAAAAAAAATCTAACCTAGAAGCAGCTTGAAAACTTGCTATTAAAAGTGATATAGTAAGAAATTCTCAACAAGGTGCTTGGGGTTTTAACTCATCTCTCAAAACACTACCATCCCTGGGTACTGAGCTTAACATGGTGGGGACTTGGGGGGGGTCTTCCTTCCTTTTTAAAGCTGTTTCACTTGGCTTCCAAGTTTCTACTTAATACCACTCAATCATTACTTCTATTCAACAATTATCTGCAGCAACATTAAGCTAAGGCCCTGTCCTGAGCCTAAGGAACAACACTTCAGGCCCTCACAAAAACAGAGCTCTGTTGCATTTAGCAATACAGAAAAACACATGGCCCTTGTAATTTGACAGAAGTCCAAAAGGAACTCCTCTTCAAAATCTGAGTTCTCTGAAAACCCAAAGCCTTGAGAATTCCCAGAAATATTTATACATTTTAATAATCCTAAAATCAGATTATCCTAAATGGCCTCTCAAACGTGGGGGAAGGAGTTGCCTTTCTAACTGAACCTATTTCAACCTTATTTAGCTCTCCAACAGAAGCATTGTTTTTCTGCAAAATTACATTTTAAACATGCAAATTTCATCCTAAAGGGCAGTAGGGTAGTGCTGAATGGTTTGTTTACTCTTTCTTTACCAAGAAATAAGCCAGCTTTTTGCCTGCACTGCTCTCCAGACCACTTCATGATAAAGCAGTTATTTAGACCCTGTGATTTTGCCATTAGAACAGGTTTTGTTTTGACATCCAAGAGCTGCTCCAACATCTCGATGAAGTTGGCAGCAGGTCCAGTCATCTTCTCTTAGGTCTGCAAATTTTCCATTTGGCTCCAGTGCAGCTTCTTAAAGTAAAAAAGCAAAAGTTACTCATCAGCAGTCAGAAGAGGTAGATCAGAACCCTGAGCTACACCAACACTACAGTGAAATTCAAGCCTCATGCCACTCAGATTAGAATCACTAAGATTAAGATTCAAAATATTTTCTGCACGCCAAGCAACAGACAACTGCAAAGAGAAATCAACTCTTTCACCTCTACGCACTTAAGTCACAGAAGACGCTTAAACTTGATGTATCAGCTGGCACTCAGGACTGACCCATCACAGCACTGCTACATTAAAAACAAAACAAAGCCAGCCCAGCAGCAGCCAGGAAACAGCACAGGGCAGAGCAGATGAAAATGGAAGATGGGCAGCAGCATTTTCCAGTGGAGTGCTGCATGTTTGCCTCAGCAAGGAATCGGGTTCATCCCAGATCACTCCTACATAACTGACAGCACCCAGGCTCTTGCTCTGAAAGCAGCACTGCACCAGCCATGTCTTCCTGGAAGAGATCCAGACTTAATATAGCAAAACTGGGACCTCAAGCCAGTACAGCACTCACTGCCTGCAAAGTTTAAGGATTCTTTTACAGTACCTGAGGACGAGACTTCAGTTTTTCTTTTTAATTACTCTATGAGGTTGCTTAAGGTTATCAAGTCTACTAGCAGGTACCCCAGGAAGATAACTAATTACCTCAATTCTGCAGATTTTATATAGGCACACCTTAAAAAAAAAATACCAGCCAGTCTTCTAGAGCAAACCATCACTTTTGGTTTTGGTTTGTTCCAAGCAGAGCAGATTGCAGCCAGCACAGCAACTAGCACCACCCTGCTGAAGTCCTGCTCTGCTTGGATTTCCTCTTTGATTTGTCAGTCATCACCTTAGTCAGATAAAAAGGCCCAGGTGCTAATATTAAAAACTAGAATAATGCTTTCTAATTCAAACAGGCCATTTATGTCAGTCTTGTGCCTGCTCTCATCAGATCCTACTGTTTCCAACAAAAATACCAAGATGTATTTAAAGCAACATCACCTTTATTTCCCTTTCAGTAAGAAATGTTGCTCTGTATCTTTGCCTTACAATTTGCAAGGTGAAAAACAAAGCTCTGAAACAAAGAATGTGCTGTTTCACCGAGTGCATAAAGATTCTGTTTAAAATTCAGATGTTCCAACTCCATCAGTTGTGTTGAACTCTACTGATGCTGTTTTGCCAGCAGCAAAGTGAGCACCAGAGCAGTGGTCTTGCCATCACAGCACATACAAATCCTCTTGTGTGCTTTTGTTGTTTCTCAAGCTGCAAATGCAAAGATTCCCAACAGCAGATCCTGATGTGCTGGCATACACAGATGAAGTCTTGTCCACCAAGTTTTCTACTTTAACTTTTTATTATGCTTCCCTGCTTTCAACATAAGGAGTCCACACTTAAAAGAACACAACCTAGAAAAACGGGGAAAATTCACACCCACCAGGAAATGGGGTCACTCGTTACCTCCTGATGTATACCAGATAAGGGTTTTTAAAAAGATTTATACGTATAACATTATGATATGCATTTGCAAAGGTTCCAGCATTGATTTTTTTTCCTAACCGTCTTTATACAATTACACTTTTTAGCAGGTTTTAGTAGTGCCTTTCAGGCAAACCAGTCCCTGCAACATGTGATGCTGTCAAAAAGGTCGTGAGCTCTCTATCATAAAGGATGTAAGACTTGAAGCACATGGATACTTCCAGCCAACCTTCAAATTGGCCATATATGCCATGCACAAAGCTTAAAAAAAACTAAATGTAGACTCTCAACTTTACATCATTCCATATGGTGCCTTAAATATCCCAGGAGAGGTGAATTGAGTTCACAGGATGAGAAGATGCTACCGTCAGCATCATGGAAGTATCATAGAGCTATCTAGCAAAACCTTTTGACTTATTCTTCACAGACAGAGAATAGGAAAATAAGAGAATAAGAAAAGTGAAAATTTGGTCAAAGGGAAGAATATCAGCAAAGGTCTGAAATGCAGTTTTTGCCTGTCAACTTCTGCACTTCCCTTTATGACATCAATCTAACAAACCTTGTTAGCTAAAAAAAAAAAATAATCCAACACACCCCTCCCCACGTTTGATTTATGGCATCTGGAAGCATCAGCTTCCAAAGCTTGATAGCAGTGTCCAGATTTCCTAAAGCTGTCACTCCTGGCTGTGAGAGCAGGGGCTTGCCAAAAATAGCACACTGGAAACATGGCGGCTTGCTGCAAATGCTGTTTTCCCCCGATGGTGGAACAAAAAAATCCTTTTTTTGGTAAAGGGTACTTATTATATGCACGCAAGTCTTAACACAGAAAGCCACCAGGTAAGTCCGCTGGGAATAAGGAACACGTTAGAACATCCAGATCAACATTAGGAGACACTGGAAGATGTACGGAAACCTTTTCCCTGGGGTTTCTCCAGCACGTACACCTGGGGCCTTACAGGATGCTGGAAAGTCTAAATACGAGCACTACTTCGCATTTAAATCTTAGCTTAATCTCGGATTCAGCCAAGGTCATGCGGTAAACCAGGATAAGATCCATGCTCTCCTGCTCGAATTATAACTTCCTCCACCTATAAAGTTACACCAAGGGAGCCACCTCGAGCTGCTAGCCAGGTGCGGACCGCGCGAGCAGCCAGCACTGCCCCTCCATCCGCACTCACAACTCACTGTGGAGCGGGAACACCTCGGGCTTCGCGTGGGCTCCTCCCCGACCCCACCTGCCCGAAACAAAACCCAAAAGCAGAGGGCGAAAAAGCCCCCGAGCCTGGAAATCCGAGAACAAAGCTCGACCCGCACACCTCGCCTCGCACAATGCGGGCCCGCGAGCAGCCGATCCCCCGGCGCCCCCCCTGCCCCGCACCGCTCCCGCGGGGAGCTCCGAGGCCGCCGCGGCAGCGGGAGGACGGGCGAAGGCTCCGGACACCCACGAGGGCTGCGCGGCCGCGGGCCAGGCGGGAGGGCGCCCGCCACAAAGCGCCGCGGGCACCGGGCGGGATGGAGGGAGAAAGGGGGAGGGGGACGCCGGCAGCGCCGTCCCGCACGGCCCGAGGCCTACTGAGAGCCGGGGGCGCCCCGGAGCCGGGGCGGTGCGTGCGGCTCGCGGGCCCGCCGGGAAGGCGCGGCCGTGCCGCCGCCTCCCCGCGGCCCCCACCCCCCTCACCTGCGGGCAGAGCGGGACGGGAGCGGAGGCGCCGCTTCACCACAAGCCCCGGCGGACGAGAAGCGCCTCACGCAGCGGCGTGCTCAGCCGCCGGCTACATATATCCGGCGCGCAGCCTATCCCAGCGGGAGCGGCCCAGCCAGTCAGAGAGCGGCCTTCGCCCTTATTCGGATGCCGGTTGGCCCGCAGCCGTGAGGAGGCGAGCGGAGAGCTGAGGGGCAGCTCAGCCAGCCAACCATGCGGCTGCACTCCGCGGGGCGGTGAGAGTGATTGACAGACGGGTAAACCAATGAGCGGTGGGCGATTGCTGATAGATTTGCCCTTTGGCCAATGGGACGACGCTCCCCGCGCTAGCAGGCGCGCAAAGGCGGCGCGCGCAGGGCACCGCAGTGTGGTTGAGCCGCACTGCAGCGCCCTTGAGAAGGAGCTGGTAAACCCCGTTATAGAAGGGGCGGGCCCCGCCGGGGACGGCGGCCAATGGGAAGGCGCGACAGGCGCTGACGGACAGGCCCTCGCCGCGGCTCTTAAAGGGGCCGGCGGCGGCCACGCGGGGCGGCGTCCCGCGCTCTGCACTGTCCCCTGCTGGAGGGAGGGCGCTGCTAACATGGCGGCGGGCGCCATGTGCGGGGCTGAAGGGCGCTTAGGGCCCGACCCCAACAGCCGAGGGCTGCGGACTCCCTGCACTGAGCAGGCAGTGGCCGCCCGCTTTATCTGTGTCTCCACAGCCTGTTTGGGGCACACCTGGCCCACGCACCTGAGAGAAATCCCCAGTGGGGGTGAGCAAATGGAGCTCCTGAGGCACCTCCACCACACAGCCCCAGCCACTCATGTGAAGCAGAAGGTGCTGGTCGCTGACTCCTGTCCATCCCCACAGCCTCATCCAGCTACTGCTTTTCCTCCACAGTTTCTGAGCATCATCTGCCCCAGAGGAAACACAATCCAAGCGTTTTCTAACACAGCCACAAAGGAGGAGAAAGGCCTGGAAGTTCTCAAATCCTTTAGCTCACCAGCAGGTGCTGGTCCAGGGACCCCGGAGAGCAGGAGGGAATGGGAGCAGGCAGCGAGGCAGAGCTAAGCAGCTTCCAGGCAGCCATAGCTTTCCCTTTGTTGGTGTCACATCCCATCCCACATGTATCTATGACATGAAGCCCTCAGATTTCACCCTATAAAAATGACTTCCTGCCCACCACCACATCCCTGAGCGCTGCCTGAACCCCTCCCTGCCATGCCTTGCAGCAAGAGATACAGGCAGTGGATTGGCATGGAGCCACACTCGGCATTAATATCTTCCCCCAATACCTCCTGGCTATTTTTAGCCTAAACCACGCTGCAATCTGCCAGTTCATAAATCAGCACTGCAGACTTTTATAAAGTTTAACGGGAGCGCAGTGACCCAGCACAACAGCCCATCCCAAATAAACTCTGCCAGGGGGATCCTGGACATCCGTCTGCAGAGCAATAGTGGGGCAGGGAAATCCTCTTTTCTAAAACCACCGGTACAGCAGCAGCATCCTGTGCACCTCAAAAGCAATGCCTTGACCCCCAGGTGGTGTGGCATAAAACAAGAAATACACTGCTTTACATTCCCTGCTACAGTTGGGCTTCTCAACAGGAAGGTGCTTACAGCCAGCACGAGGTCAGAAGTGTCACACACACCACAGCCCCACAAGAACCAGCTCTTCCCACCCTGATGTGATGCTCTGTCCCCTCTCCAGCCTCGCCGTGAAAGCACCCTGAGCTTCTCCCGGCCCCCGCCACAGCCTCCTCCACCCTGACTCAAGTTTTCCAGAAAGGGGCTCATTTTTCCTTCAAAGGACCATACAGCCAGGAAAGGGGAAAAAACAAAAAACAAACAAAAAAAAAAAAAAAAACAACACCCAAACAAAGCAGACACATCTTCAGAGACCAGCACCCTTCTTCTCAACCTGCTCTGCGTTAGAGACTCCCCCAAAACTCCCGCACTCAATATGCAGTCCACCAGAGCTCTCCCAAGCCAATAAATCTCAAAACCTCAAACGATGGAGAGGAACGAGCTTTCTTTAGCAGCCCGGGCCCATCTTCACGGCTCTCCCCACCTCCCTCCCTCAGCCATTTATTTGTGCTGATCCTTAGCCTGGAAGCGAGCAGAGCACCGGTGTACAGAGCTCCACACAGACCAACCACCACTGCAACGCTCTCCAGCGCTTTTCCCCTCACCCTCCGTGGCATCCCCGCCTCCCGAGGCCGCGGGCCGCCCCTTCCTGCGCGCCGCGCCCGCAGCCGCGCTTGGGGATCCGGGATCCGGGAGCGCGGCTCCGCCATGCCGGTGGGTGCGGGGCCGCGGGACCCGAGGCCTCTCTGGGGCCGGGGGACGTGGCGGGGCAGGGAGGGCACTGCCCGCTGCCGGGAGAGGCCGCGGGGCTCCCCCGACCCTCGGTGCTCCCGCGGTCCCCGAGGTTTCCCGAACCTCGGGGGCTCTTTCAGTCCCTCAGGCTCCTCCAGCCCCACAAGGCTTCTCCAGTCTGGGGTTCCCCCAAACCCCCCTGCTCTCCCAGTCGTCCAGGCTCCCCCCAGGGATCCCCCAGTCCTCGGTGCTCTCCTAGTTCCCCAAGGCTCCCCCAGCCCTCCAAAGCTTCCCCAGCCCTCCAAGGTTCCCTCAGATCCTGCAGCTCCCTCAAACTCTGAGGTTCCCCCAAACCCCAAGGTTCCCCCAGATCCTGCAGCTCCCTCAAGCTCCAAGACTTCCCCAGTCCTGAACTCCCCCAAATCCCAGCCCTGTCCCAGCTCCCAGGGCTTGGACACAGAAAGGCAGCATTGATGGAACTCTCATTCCCCACTGCCCACACACCTTCCCAAAGCACCCGGGGCCTTTGGGAAATAAAAACGAAGAAAATGGCAATTACACTGAAAAAAAACCTAAAGGGAACCCCCATCCCAAGCTCCTTTCTGGGTCAATGATCCCAAGAGAGTTTTAGCTTCGCAGTGGAAGGGGGCAGAGGTTGGTTCTGGATATAAGGAAATATGGGTTGCAGGTAACAAATGAGCAATACCTTTACTTTTATTTTTAAAGGAAAATAAAGAGCACATGCTAGAGAAAGAAATTAGGACCCATCTGATGCCAAAGGTTGAAGGCAGTGCTTGGTTACAGGCAAACAGCGTTTTGTTGACCCAGCATTGCTCACAAGTAGTGAAGATATCACTGGGGCCTCAGTGGAGTGGAGGGATGAAAAAACAGCACTAATGCTCATTAAATTTCTGGTTTGTTATATTTTTATTATGTTGGGGACCAGAAGCTTTGTAGACGCACAAAGAACAGGACGGGGAAGCACTGAAAACCTCTCAGACTTTAGTTAGGGCAGCGAGTACCTGGAGGCAGGAGATTTGCTTCTCCTTGGCTCCCCTGGACAAGCTGAGTAAGTGCAGCAGAGGCCATAGGGGTGGTGATTTGTGCTGACTCTGGAGGCAGCCACACCATCTCCAAAGTCCCCTCAGGATTATGCTGTGGGGCACAGCACAAGGACACCGTAGGGAGCAGGACTAAGAGGTCTCCGTTTTGCTGAGGATCCCTTAGTGGGGTGTGTATGGTCCTTTTGCTTGGGAGGCTTTGAACCCACCTCCCCAAGGAAAAATGCTAGTGTTGGAGTGCTCGTGGTGTATTTCCAGCTGTGCTCTCCCTGATCCCTCGACTGCCTCTTTCCTTTGCAGAAACACGAATTCTTCGTGGACATGACCTGTGAAGGCTGCTCCAATGCAGTCACCCGTGTCCTGCACAGGCTGGGAGGTGAGTCAGTGCTGGGTGTGGGACAGCCCTGGGGACCTCCATCCTGAAGGATAACACTGTGGGTAAAAGTTGAAAGTTGGAAACTTCTCCTTGCTCTGCTCTGAGCCTGCTCCTTAGCTGGTAACAAGTTGCTGGTTGTTTGCAGGTCTGTGACCCTTGGAGAAGTGTCAAGGGAGGGAGGAGCTGCCATGGCTGCAGGTGGCTTTGAGTCACCAGGGCCTCACCCTGAACCCTCTGGGAAGGACACTGGTAGACCCCTGCTCAGGCTGCCAGAGGGAAGGGAGGTGAATGTCCTGCCCGGCCTTGTTTCCAAGGAGGCCTGGGGTGTCTGTGGTGCTTCCTGAGATTTGTCATCAGCAGTCACAGTGAAGAGCTGCTGAGCAGAGTGTTTGGTGGTTGTCTGCATAGCCTATTTTTAATACCACCTGGAAAATTATAACCCATCTCTCTGGTTTGCTGGCATTTCCAAGAGAGAAGGATCTGGCCTGCACTCGTCAGTTTTGAGGACCTGCTCCCCTCCAAAGGAGAACAGCTTCCAGCCACCAAGGCAAAGGCTTTGCAACTCCTTCCAGACCTATTACCAGGCTGTGACAATCCCATTTTCTCTGTGTGTGGTTGTCAGCACCTCCATCACGCTTCAACAGGCTGGCCAGTGTCAGCTTCATATGATGATGTGGCAGAGCTCTCAAAGCTGATACATACCTACAGGTTTTGTGAAAATACGTAACTGGATAGAGACTGCATGTCCAGTTCTTCTCACTGGGATGAGAGTGGCTCACCTTTATTAGGCACCGGGAAATGCACTTGGTAAAATGTCTTTTTCCTCCTTTTGCTTCCAGCTGTTAGGTGGTACTACCAGTTTAGGCATCTTATCCTGAGCCTTTCCTAACCCTATCCACACCAAACCAGAGCACAGATTGACCTGAATGGAAATGTTAGTGGTTGGTTTGAACTCAGCTTACCCTGGTTCTTACATGAGTGATTGTGTTGATCCAAGGTGGGGTGAGCAGATTAAAGCCATTAAGAGACTGTGGTGCTTGATGTGGAGCTAGAGCAGATTTGACTTCCTTCATACCACTTCTGGCGAGACACCAGATTGGTTTGTTGGCTACTACTGGTATCAGAGTGTGCTGGCAGGAAATAAATGTTTGATTGATGCCCTGGGGAGCATAGATGTGTGAAGATGATGAGCTTTCCCTCTGCGTACACCATTTGGCTATTTCTAATTGCAAAATTTTTTCCCTCGTAGGTGTCAACTTTGATATTGACCTGCCCAACAAGAAGGTGTATATTGACTCAGAGCACAATGTTGACACCCTGTTGGAAACCCTCAAGAAGACTGGAAAGAATGCTTCTTACCTCGGGGAGAAGTCTGCACAGTAGCCTTGCCTGGTGTGAGGAGCTAGGTATATACCAACTGTAGCCAGTGTGGAAGAGAGATATCTGAAGTTTTTCCAGCTCTCCCAGTAAAGCACACATTTAAAAAGACCTGCAGGTTCTGCTTCAGCAAACCCCTCATATCAGAGAAGGAGCTGGAGCACACACAGGGACCTCTTAGCTGTTCTGCACAGCCTGTGTCATCCCAGCCTTGCCTCTAGTGGAGAGGTAAAACACAGCCTCTGTGCCATTGCCAGGTGAACCTAGAGTGTGCCAGAGCATACTGTGCATGAAAACAAATCTCAAACACACTTCACAGCTGGCCAGGGAGAGTGCAGGAAGGGTGATGGGACACCAAGACCCCTTTGGGTGTGATGCTGTGGGTTGGCTCTTAGCACAAGGGCCTCCAACAGCTGATTGTCTTGATAAAGCTGTTAATCCTCCACTAAACTCAAGGATGGAAAACAGCAGCTCCCTGGCACTCTCTGGATGTAAAATGTTTGGTTTTGGAATAGCTCCCAGTACACACATTCCCTGGCCAGCTGTCTACCCCAGTGACACCCTCATTGTTGCAGAATTCCAGCATTATCAAGACATGTACAAAACTCTGCTGACTGTAAAATATATTGGCAGACAAGGTTCAATTTCAGTAGAAAATAACAAAGTGGGAGAGGGCTGCCCACTCACTGCATGTATTGTTCTTTAGTGTGCAAAATTATTACATAGCATCTCCTAAGAATTTGTTTCTTTCAGTGGAGCTTTCTCATCCAGTGACATTTTTTTAAATGGTCTAGTTGGATCATCACAAATACCCAGCACAGATGCACTGTAACCAGTTCATGCTGATTTAATTCCCAGTCAGTAAATTAAATCAGGGATTTAAACCAGCAGGAATTAAACTGATACAAGAAAGAGCTGAGCTGATAGTGATGTGTGTGCAATAGATCTGCATTGTTTAATAGGCTGACAACACATTTAAAATCGGCAGTTTGTATCATTTGAGCAAGCTCTCAGTGCTTCTTAGAAATTGTTTAAAATCATAGCTGTAATCAAATAACAACCCCATTTCAACAGAGGGAGGCATGCTCTGGATTGATAAGTGCCTCAAATAATTTGCAGTGTATTTCTGTTTCCTCATATTGACTGCAAGGGCTGTTAAAATTGCAGGGACTTGTGGACTATATGTCAAGTATCTGTGGAATTTAACTATTACAGCAAAGTCAGTCTGTAATAACGGAGCTGTGTCTCTTTTCCTGGCCCGGTTTTCCCATTTCTTTCCTTATATGACATCAAGGCAGCCCGTGAGTCAGTTCATCTGGCCAGCGTGGCAGAGCATTTCTCTGGATGCCTTTGTTTTCCTGTTGCATTTTAACTGAAGCTCCTTGACTTATCCAAGGATTTTAAGACCAAGAACAGAGAGAGTGAGGGCTGCCCTTGCAAGATCACTTCAAGCAGTCAGGCTAAGACTCCACTAAATTTAAATTTTGCACACCACAGGGGGAATATTTTTCGGGGCCCATCTGTAAAAGGAGGGAGGGAAGTTGCAACCCCTTGGCTCTGATGGATAGATTTCCTTTGGCCCTCTTCCTGCTTGACCAGCAGAGGGCATCTCTGTATAACATTATCTCCTCTGAGCCTTGGTGTTCTTTTCCCTTCATTTATTCATTTATGTATTTATTTTGCAGGAGCTCACACATGACTTCAGCAAAATGATGGCTTAACTGTTTGCATGTCTCCCAACTTGCTGTGTCATTTGACGCTTGCCAGATGTTGGAAAGCAGAGAGCTGGCAGGAGGAGACAGCTGTGCCTTGGGTTCTAAAAGTGGAGAGGTCTGGAGGAGGATGTTGTGTGATGTTTCTAGTCCCACAGTAAATCAAGGCGCTGCTTTTAACTTTCACTGCATGTCCGTGTGTCCTGTGTGTCTTTGTACTGCTTTGAATGGTTTTCTGTGAAAGGGGCAGCTTTTAGGGGTGGAAAACTGTTCTTTCCATGCAAGAAAAGTCTCCCAGGAAATTACAG
Source organism: Sialia sialis (assembly GCA_009812075.1). Classification (NCBI taxonomy): domain Eukaryota; kingdom Metazoa; phylum Chordata; class Aves; order Passeriformes; family Turdidae; genus Sialia; species Sialia sialis. The sequence goes on along the minus strand of VRYO01001726.1, from coordinate 3,295,054 downwards.
CTATCCTTAGAAGCTGACTGCAACCTCTGCCTGAGGGACACATCTCAGGAGGACTATGCTTGAATGTCACTTTGATTCAGGGAATCTGCATCTTGGAAGTTGTTTTTCCATCACAGAACAAACAAACTTCCCATTTGGGATGCAAGTTCTGGGAAAAAGGAGTTTTGCAGCCCCTGTAAGTCCAGGATAACCAAGTGTCCTTTTGAGCTCGAGGTGGCCTTGAGGCACAAGTGTACAAAAGAGAATGCTTGAGCTGATGAGAAATACAGAAGGGATGGAGGAAGGAGAAGGGTGTGGGCATATCCAAGGTCTCTCATTTCCTGGCTCAGTGACCAGTCTTCTGGACTGTATTGTTCTTTCATTAATTCAGGTTTTCAGCCCAGTGGAGGGATTGCATGTGTGTGTCCCAGTCTGCTGTCTCTTGTTTCACATGGGGGATGTCTCCCACGCCTACCACTCACACAGAACTTGTTCTACAGACAGGAAAAGCAACTAAAGTTTGGAGGAAAACGTTACTCTATGTTTTAGAGATTTTTCACAACTAATTCAGATTCCTTTTGACATTATTGCAAATTATTCTTTCTTAGAGTAGTTTACTGCTTCAAAGTCCTTTACCTTTGATCCAAGCATGATTAATTGCTGTAGATGCGCTTGCAGGTGGCTGGAGCCCTAATTCAAGGAATGTGTTGCAGACACTTTTTATTACTCTTAAATGAAGGGAAGCTAAAGGCTACAAGTGTAACATCACTTCTTTATTTTCCTTTATTTTCTTGCCTTAAAGTCTCCCCAGTTTGGACGGAATTTTCCAGCAAGACCCAGAACCACAACCTATTTCTGCTTTGTGTCTGTGCACTCAGGTGCCTGGTGTGACCCGTCCAGGGTCCTGGGGAGAGAGTGAATCCCTTTCCCTAGACCACCTTGCTGCCCTGAGCTGGTGTTTGCCGATCTCAAGTTACTATTTATTGCTTTCATCTTCCTCCCAGGCTTGGCCAGTGCCCAGCCAGTGGCTGGGCTCTTGTGACAGTGGCTGGGGGAGGACTGTGGTGGCAGCCTGGCGAGGAGCTGGATGGCACAGTGGCCTTGGAGCCAGCAGTCCTTGTGGCACTTGCTGGCTGCCAGGCTGGTGGCAGGGTGGTGCCCACACAAGACAACTCCCACTCTGTCTTGCTGAAGCCAGGCTGCTTGTCCTTGGTGTCTGGGGTGCAGCTCATGCTGTCCATGCTCCCCTGGCTGCTCTGCTCCCTTTTCCTTGCTCTGCTTTGGGTATCTGGAAGGGTTCCTCTCTGGAAGAGTTCCTACCCACAGCCAGCCGGGAGGTTCATGCAGATATGCAGCACCCGTCTGCAAGGCTGCAATCTCTCAGCTCCCCTCTGTTGTTCAATGTGGGCAGAGAGGCCAGACACTGCTTTAAGCTCTGGCCTGTTGTGTAATGACACCCTGTAACAGTCCTCACTTTGGAATGTGGGCTGCCTTTGGGCTGAATACAGCTGGGATAGGGAAGTTAGGGCAGGATGATTGAGTCTGAACAGAGCTGCAGGCCTGCAGGGTGGCTGCTTGAGAGGTTTGTGGAAAAGCTTTGGGAGAAAAAACAACTTCATAGAATAAAAGAGTCACTACCTAAGCAGAGTTTCTTTGTTCCACCACTGCCCAAGCTGCAGTATCTTCATTTCTCATGTCAGCCTGAACTTGACTGCATCTCATGGAGAGAGACCCCGACAAGCCCACATGAATAAAGTGGCCACAATATTTTCCACAGGAAACAATATGCCAGACACTGAGGCTGTGAGGCTGCTTTCAGACAAGGAAATGCTCAGTTTGCAATGCAAACAGGAAAGGGTGGCACTTGGAAAAGGAGCTTTCCTGTACCACAGACACCCAGGCTGTGCAGGACATCCCAGTGAGCTGCTGGAGGAGGGATGTGTCAGCAGGATGAGCAGCAGCTGGCCAGGTCCATGGTGCATTACCATCCATTAATATGTCGTCACAGCTGCAGGGAGACTTCATGGCTGGTTTCTTTTTTCTTTCTGTTTAATTTCTTCACATCTGGGTTCTTCAGAAGGGTCTCAGCCCAGCTCCAGCTGAACTGTGAGAATCCACAAACTGCCTCTAGCTGCAGCACCAGTAAGAACTGGGCAAACCCTGAGGGACAGGCTTTAAAAGTTCTTTTGTTTCCCCTGCCTCAAAATGATCTTTCCCCCTAACCCCCCTCCACAGTGTTTCCAGCAGACAGCATTTGCTTTTCTCACCCATCTCTGTGTTTGCAGGATTGCTGCTCTGCTTCTGGGTGTCATTTTTCACCCAGTGTTACTTTCCCCTGCTTTTTAAACAAAAATCTAATTTCAGTGGAAGAGTCTACAGCCTCCAAAGCCCAGTCCTTTATCCACAAAAGAAAAGTCAGTGGTTATCCCAGGGCCGCCTTAAGCACCACTGGCTTTTGGGTGATTTCTAATTACCTGATGACAGGCAGGGGATGATTTTAGCCAAAGGAGCAGTTGTACTCAGTTGAACCACCCAGTAAATGAGAGAATTTCCAAAATAGCATTGCAGGCTGCAGAAAGCAGGCAAGGGACAGGAGAACCCCCTCAGTGCCTGCAAATGGTGATTCCTGGTGGCTTGGAGAAGTAAATTGCTGTGAAATTTCAGGGTGGGAAAGATGGGTTCAGTTTGCAACAATCTCAGGAATTTCACAGGCGTGGTGTGTCTGAGCGCTAAGACGCGTGTTAGGTGGTTATATGGGGGATTCATTACCAAAAGATGGGGATTTTCTGGTCTTACTGTGCTTTTAAATGTTTGCTGTAAGAAACAATCCAGCCCAGGCTTCCACCTTGGCT
>VRYO01001726.1:3250736-3291223 GCA_009812075.1 Sialia sialis | reverse complement strand
TGGTGACAGAATAGATACCTTTTATCACATCCTGTACTGTAACACAAGACACCAGCCCAGGCAGGGCAGTGGCAGCGCTGGGAGGTGATGAACACCATGACTGATGGGCTGGTGGGCAGGATCATACCCCCACACTTGGAGTCAACATCAGCAACATTTCCCTGAGCAGCTGCTCTCTGAGCTAAAGCTGTGCAGCTGGCCCTGGAGGTTGCCCTGGGCTGGGTGTTCACAGTCAAAAGCTTCACCTGAAGTGGTCAAACATCTCTGCAAATGACATAGTCTGTCAGAATGACTCAAAACTGGCTGGGAAAAGCTTGGTGGTCTCTCTGAACTAAGTGTACTGGTCTTGAATCTTTTCAATAAGCTCTGCAAAGACCCAATCTACCTCGCCATGAGGCCACAGCTGGACTGGGTGATTTGCAGAACTGTCCCAATGCATCTCTGACTTACTGAGCAACATCAAAGGCCTGGCTTGTTTTCAATTCCCCTGTTGATACATGCAGATTCCCTGAGTGATTATCACAGGCAGCTTTCCACATTGCAGCTTCCAAAGCAGCAAAGCACACAGGGACCTGACAGACTCCCCCTCCAAAACAGGAAAACACACAGGGTTCTGACAGACTCCCCCTCCAAGACTGTGGCAGCATAAATAGAAAAAAAAAACACCCAACAAATCAAACAAACAAAAAACAGGCTTAATTAAGGACTTCAAGAGCAGGAAATGTGCACACGTGTGCTTGCCAGAGCACAAATATTTTCTTTTGGAGCTGCTTTCTCCAAGGGTTCAGTAAGGTGATCGAGGCTGGGTTACAGAGCAAGGGTAGCAAACAGTTCCCAGCCCCTCCGGAAGGCAGCGGCCACAGGGCACTGCTGTTTGCATCCTTCCCCATGCTCCAGGCTTTGGCTTTAGGCTCCCACAGTATATACTGAAGCCATTCAACCATTTGGCTAAAAGCAGATGGGGAGGGAGAGAAAACAAAGTCAAACGAGAGGGAGAAAGGCAGCTTTTGTGCAGCCTCTGTTTGTAAAAGACAGCCCAAGCCCCTTTTGGACTAAGGTTTAATTTATTGGGCTCTGGAGAGCCGAGCTTCAGAGCCCCACAGCTGCTGCAGGCAGTGGCACATGGGGCAGTGGCAGGGAGTGGGTGGGAGCCGGCTCTGGTAGGTGAGCAGCTCCCTGAGAGGGGCTGTGGGATATACAGGACACGATGCCAGGACCCTGGCTGCTCTGGGGGGAGCAGATCTGCCCTCTGACTCTGTCCCAGGTCTGCTGAAGAGATGAGGGAAACTGGTCTGCATAGATGGGAGCCTTCAACCTGGCCCTTCCTGCTATTGTACCTCTGCTCATCTGTCTGTTCCTGAGCACCTCCCAAAGCCCTGCTGGGTGCTGCAGAGCTGGGCTCACGTTTCCTCTTCACCATTCCAGACTCGTGGGTTGCTGTCACCAGGGCATGACAGCCAGAAGAGAGATCCTGCAGCATTTCAGACTTTTCCACAATTCCCAGCTGGCATGAAATTCCCAGAGCAGAACCATCTCTCTCAGCCCATCTGCAACCTGCTCTCCTATTTTCAACAGATGGGTGAGAAAATGTTAAAACAACAAAGACAACTCATCCCCTTGTAAATGAAAGGAGATGCCTGGATGGAGCAGGAATCCACTGTGTGCAAGTATGCTCCTGCTCCATTTGAGACGGAGCAATTTTCCCCCCAAGCTCCTGCTGGGCTGTGGGCAGAGCTTGGCCCGCAGAAGCCAATGTCAGCAGGGTGCACAATGCCCGACAATGACAACAGGGCCCTCGAGCTTAATCTGTTGTGCACAGCTTCAAAAACCCCAGCCCACACAGCTATTGTCAGGGTGATCCCACTGATTGCATCACCAGTCTGCTTGGGACACGGGGCTGTCTCCAGGGCTCAGGACAGAGTGCCTGGGGCTGTCCCGGGGGTTCTGTGGACAAGCAGAGAACAGCCCTGGGGTCCCTGGGGCAGTGTAGGAACAGCCCTGGTGTCCCCGGGGCTGTCCCAGGTTCTGTGAACAAGCAACAGCACAGACTTGGGCTGTGCTGCTCCACAAATAGAGCCTAAGGTCCTTTGGCTTTTCCCTTGCCTTTGTCAGCTGGTTACTATTATTGTATTATTATTTTATTGTCCCCAAAAGGCATGGGATATATTGTGGGGATATTTTATATCCCCACAAAGGGTCTCCCTGTGGTGGGGAAAACTCTGACACCAGCATTTGCATCTCTATTTCCCTGTGGCTTTGCCTTCCCCTGCATCTGTCCAGTGTTCCATGCTTGTGCCCTCCCAGGAGCAGCCAGCAAAGCAAGCAGCTCGGTGGGAGCGATCCAATTTCCAGGGCAACTGGGACGGGATTGAGTCCAGAGTGTCCTCGACTCACAGAGCCGCTCTTATTTCTCCAGTTTCCTCTTCGTTTGCTTTCTTAACTCAGCCTGTCCTTTGCCAGGGAAGAGGCCAAAAAAAGCAGAGATGTGGCACATCCAGAGTCCTCCCAGCTGGCTTTACAACTGCTAGGAGATTTTTAGCTTTCCAGTTTCAGGAGCAGCCCTCCAAGCTTGCCTTGCCCTGAGGTCAAAATATGTCAAAGTATGGTCAAAGCAAGAGCATGGAAAGGCAGAAGCCAGCTCTGACTCTAAAGGCTTAGTACATGTGCTAAAGACACAGATGTGTATCCCCAGGTATGAATCATCATCCTTTGCCACTAGTGCTGGTCACCTCTGCTAGGAACAGCTGCAGATACAAGTCCTGGTGTGTCCAGGGGAAAACCAGAAACGTGAGGTGCAGAAATCATCTCAGCCAAATGTTCCCAACCCCTGCCTGCTATACCCTTGTTTTCATTCTCCCTGGCAGAGAACTGGTCATAATTCCTGCAAACAGGGGCTCAGCATGCCAGTGGAATGGCACAGGCTCAGCTGCACCCCAGGCTTTGCAAGAAGTCAGCAATCCTTCCCTCTAGGCCACCCAGAAATCCAATGTACAGCAGGAGCTGCACTTGGGATCAATGCTGAAAGCCACTTTGAGGCAAAGGGAGCTGGGTATGAACTGCTCCTTGCCCTGGAAAACAATAGACCCAACCCAGTGCCAGAGGGTTTTAAAATCCATCCCTAGAACAGGCTAATGCTGAAAACCCCCAGCTGTTATTTCCAGACTTGCAACCCCAACAGAGGAGCAGCCAGTTCCTGCCAGAGGAGCAAACTTGTGTGTCTGTGTACAACTGAAAGCCAGGCGTTGGTCCCCACGCTGGCATTGTCCCTCTGTCCCCAGCAGTCTCAGCCTCACAGCGTGTGGGGGAGCAGGAGGGAAAGGGTCCCTGTCCCAGCTGCAATGTGCCCTGCCTGGTCTCCAGGGCAGACCTTGCTCCCAGGCTAGGGACCAGCAGCTCCCAGACACACTCCAGATGTGGCCATCGGTAGGCGCAAAAAGAGGCGCCAGGAGATGTCTCGCTCTCCCCTTCCTTTCCTCCAGAGCTCCAGAAAGTCAGGGAGAGGGATGGGCTTTCTGATTCCACTGGAAAAGGTTGAACACAGAGAGGGGTCAGAGATGTCACTCCTTATGCAGCCTTTTCACCCACACGTTCCCTCTAAAGCAGCACAGATTCCCTTGGTAGCATTTGCTATTTCTAATGCCTAGGAGAAAAACCAGCATGAATTGCCCAGCCTTGAGAGAGATGGCATCAATGTCAGGCCAGACACACCTCAGGCAGTGAGGACCTCTGTTCTGGGGGGTTACAGTGGATGATTTCTAAAGGTCCTTTCCAATCCAAACTCTTTTTTGGTTCTGGGATTCTCCTGAGTTGCTGGGGGAGAGGAGCAGGAAAGGAGCCCTTGGGCATATGCAGGAGCCAAGCTCCCTCAGGAGCTGCCTGGATGCTCTCACTGTCCCCAGCTTCATCAGCCTCTGTGTGCATTAGTGAAGGGAACAGATGAACATCCCCACAGCAGGTTTGGTGCCTGGATGCAGCTGGATGTTCATCAATAATCCAGAAGCACAAAAGTGTGGTCTCCCTCCTGTTTTGCAGCTGAGTACCTCCAGAGGGGCCCAGACAATTCCCTGCACCACCCCACGCATTGAGAAAGTGGCTGTTTCCCTAATTTCCCAGTTTCCATCTTTTTCCCCTAAGTGAACAACAGAATATTTTGAATGTCCATGCCATTAAAAATCCACTCCATGAATCCTGGTAGTAAATCCTGGGCAATCTTGCTGCCTGGGGTGATGTGAGCAGGCACAGAAGAGAGGATGTATGGGATAGCTTTGGTCATGACCAGTACTTGTGTCTCATCTCTGTGCAATTTTCTGGTTACTCTTTGCAGATGCCTGATATAATTAATGTTCATTAGCAGTTTCACAGTAGCATCACTCAGGAAAGAGTGCAGTATTCTCTCATTTCAGGAAGAATGTTTTCTCTCTGCTTTTCCTCTAAAATAGAAGCTTAAGGGGGACTTCTCCGAATCTGGTAGGTTTTTTTAAACCATGATTCTGGCCCCTCCATCTCCTTAAAGAGCTGCTGATAACATATGCAGGGCTTACAGTGTGGGGAAGCACTGCTAATTTTAGCAGCAGGTCCTGAGGGAGGGACCCTGCTCTGTGCCAGGCAGGATGGAAAGTCACAGCGTTTGCTCAGGGCCCCACATGACCTCGCTATTTTGGGGCTGCCCACGTCCCACCTTGCCCCAAATCCACAGACACAGTGTGGCATCAGCCCTGAGCCTTCCCACAGCCCTGCCAAACCCCTGCCAAATGGGATGGTGGTTTTTTGAAGGGAAGTAAACAAGCTTCGAGGCTAAATTGAGATCCCCAGAACTCATCACACCAAAGCAGTGATGGACAAGGTATTTTCTGTCCACATATGTCCGCTGTATTTTCATCCAACTAAGGGGTTTGTGTCCTCTTGGGTTTCCTTTACTCCCTGGTCAGTGAAATTCCATCAAGCTTCACACAGATGATGCAAACGATTCCTCCTCTGACTGGCCCTTGCAAGGGCCTATACATGGCCTAAAAGATCTGAATTGCTCAAGGTAAGAAGATTTTAAGGAACTTCAACTCCCCAGAGTAAAATCCACACTGGACGGGGGAGCTTAGAGAGGTTCAAAAGTGCACAGAAGATGATTGGAAAGGAGACAGCAAGCAGAGATGTTGTGGATGTCAGTGCTTGCACTTGGTGTTAGCCAAGTGTTTGTAAATCACTGTCACCAGATGCTAAAATCCCAGAGTGGCTCCCAGCACTGTCCCTACCAGCCCTGCCTGCCTGACCCTACAACCCTTCACACAGCTCCTGCACGACAGGGGTGGCTCAGGCTCACAAGATATGCTGCCCTAAAGTCTTGTCGAAAAATATTTCCTACTGTCTTCCCTAAAATCCTCTTTGCCAGCTCCTAAGGCTGCCTGTGACTGGCCATGGTGGTGTAATCCCAGTGGGCAACCAAGCTCCAAAACAGCTGCTTGCTTTTCCCTCTGTACCCAATCCTTCCAAATGCCTGTTGCCAAAACTAATCGCATTTAGTCTCGTCTAAGGGAGACCCTGTTTATGGAGCCTCCTGCATCTGGCAGCCTGGCTCAGTCGTCTGGTACCTCTCAAGCCAGGGCTTGTTCTGAAGTGAGCTCAGCTCGAGCAGAAAGTGTCAGAGCAGTAGACAGAAAAATGCGGATTCTCAGTGCAGATCAGTGCAGGCTCAGCCGGGGGTGGGCCAGGCACCTCGGGCTCTTCAAGCACGGTGTCCTGTGTGGATGCACAGCTCCAGCACAGCTCAGCTCCCATGCAGGGATGCTGTAGCAGCTCATCCACTAGCAGTGCTGGAGGGGATGTGGCCTCTCGGGATGGCTCTGTCCGGAGCCTTTCCTGGCTTGTGTGACAGCAGGACACGGGGCTGAGCAGAGGGCAGGGATGGGGAGGAGCTGGGACACGGAGTGTGCACACACCGAGGTACTGTAAGGGAGCTGGGATATTTTCATTGGGCTTTGCCAGCAATGAGGGTTAATAGAAGGATACTAAAGTCCCGTTCTTCAGCTTCCACGGGGAGCTGCTCAACTTTCCAGGCTTTAACTCACATTCCAGCCCGCCTGTCACCAGTGTGTCTTGCCCTCTCCAAGCCCAGCTTCTCCTCTCTTTGCCTCCAGCAATGCACAAGCCTGGAGCGACAGCAGCCCTCGATTACAGCCCATGTTCTCAGCTGCTGGGTCCTGGGGACAGCGAGTTGTGCTGAGGACACAAAACCCTGCTGCCTGCTTTGCCTCAGCTGCAATCCCAACCCAGGGCAGTTCTGCCCCATGACTGCTTGGCCTCGTGGACCCTCACCAGCCTGACCACTGCATCAAATCCCCAAAGGGGAGCTTTGTAAATGGGCTCCCAGCATAGACATGGCCCAGGGAATCCATGGCTTCCATCCCTTAGATGGAAGTTGGTGTGGCTGATTAAATTAAAAAGGATTGTGGGGTAAGAGGCCAAGTCATCTGAGAATCAAGCTTCTCTGAGAGGACCTCACACTCATGACCCAAAAAAACAAATGCAGAGAGCCTTGTAAACCCTGAAATTTGCCTTTCTGGTCTTTTCCTCACCCGTGGTTATTGCCACTCCTTTCCAGATGGCATTTGATATTCTGGAGCTGCCACAGCTTCACCTGGGTGAAGTTTCCATCAAAGCTGCCTTTTAGAGTGTATTTCTCCATGGAAAAGAGCTGCCACTGCAGCCCAGGAGCTTCCCTCCCCACATGTCCCAGGGGCCCGAGAGTGGATTCCTGTTTATTTCCTCAAGCAGTTCTATTCATATCCTTCAGAAGCTGCCAAACCGCATCTGTCAGGCTCAAGAGGACTCAAAAGTGCATCATAGGTAAACACCAGGAGCAAGGTGGGACTACCTGGAGTTAGCAGCACTTCCCTCCTGGAAGTTTTATTCCACCTTCTGCAAGTCACAGGCACAACTCCAGCACAAGGTCTCAAACAACAGCAGAGTTGGGCTGAGACACCCAACTGTAATTCACACAACATCCCTGTGCCCAACACAAATAGGGAACAGCCCCTTGCAGCAAGGGAGATGCCTTTTGGGACAGACATTCAGGTTCTTTGGATACTGCAGCTGTTGGGCTGGGACCAAGCTCAGCCAGGCTGGATGTGCCTGGGAGTTTCAAAGGAATTGAGGACGTGTCCTGTCTGCTGGTGCCTGGTGTGATGTCTCCAGGCTGGGCTGTGGGGACTCTGCTACAGGGACAGGGTGGAGGCTACAGCCAGAGGGGTTTATCTACCAACCTTTCTGGGTGTGCAGACGTGATGCCAAGGAGCAGCTTCCTGGGCAGTGCAGCACACAGAGCTCCTGTCTTACACCACAGCTGAGGAAGGTGATGGATATTATTCCCCTGCTGCTTTGGCCTCAGTTTGGTTCCAGGGAGGACAGACAGGCTTCTCTCAAGCCTACATTCCCACACATGTGGGATGTGAGATGATAATGCAGGGGAGTTTGAAAGAGGCAGAGGACAGACCTTTGCCATGGGGCATGGAAGAGCCTTCCACCAGAGAGCCCCAGGACAGCTGTGAGAGCCCACGAACACCATGGAAAGAACCAGACATCCCACAGTAAGCCTGTCCTGCTTTGTAGCTCTGAGCCTGCTCCCAGGCCATGACTCACTGCAGAGCCATGCACAGCTGCTTGTCCAGCCCCTGTCCTGCTGGCCTCTGGATTACAGCTGAGAATCTGCAATGACATCCACTGCTCCTCCATCTGCTTCTGACCAGCACCCCAGTGCAGGCATTGAGGAGACTGTGAGTGTCCATCTGAACCAGAGATCAGTCCTACAGCTCAGCTGAGGGACAGAGTCCCATCCCACTGAGGAGAACTCCTTGTCCCACACAGGACAAAGCCACTCTCAGGCCAGTTACAAGGGCAGCTTGGGTTCATCCTGCCCTGTGCACATGGTGCTTCCAGTGGCCCTGCATCTGCTTAGTGCAAGCCCAGAGAGCACAGCCCTTCTGCCTCTGATCTGCTTCTGAAATTGAAAAAGCCAGAAATCCTCCAGCTGACACACTCCCAGAGAGCTGAGAGATGGGAAATTTCTGGGATAAGCAGATTCCTCTCTGCTCTGCATTTGCTCTCAGCTTTTCCTGAGCTGAGTGCTGGACTCCCACCCCTGCAGCCATTGACTTCCCCCATGCTCTGCATCTGTGAGGAGCTCAGCCTTCAGCCACACACCCAGGGATGAAGACTTAGCAAATTACATTCCCACAGTGGTTCCAGGGCATCCTGTTTATTTATATGAACTTTGGGTTCATTGTTTTGCAGCAGCATCCACCAGAAATTAATGCAGACACATCCTCTAGAGAAAAACTCATTAGAGAATCCCTCCGAGAGCAGAGGGAAGGAAAGGCTCCTCACTCTGACAGACTTGTGAGCAGGGGACAGCAGGATTATTAATCCACACTTGTGTCACTCTTTCAGAGCTGCTCATTTGCCTTTTTCTCCATCTCTTACAGCAGAATTGTTCCCCTCTTGGAAAGCACTAGCTTTTTCTCAACTGCACCAGCCCAGATCTGCCCAGCCTGGCTCAAAGCAGGATGAAGAAATTTGGATTTTGCACTGAGGTTAGCTGGAGTTCAAACCTCACCCCTCCAGACCTCTTGGCTTTGCTGTAAAATGAGCTCAAGCCTCAAAGGGTCTTGCCCTGTTTGCTCTTTCCATCGCAGTCTGTGCACTTGAGCTGGGAGCGAGCACCGGAGCCCTGGGGTTCATCTGCTGTGCCCAAAGCACCAACTGGCACACGGTCAGGAGCCTGAGCTGGACCTGCTGCAGCCCTGCCTGGGTTCCCAGGGCTGACGAGGCCCCTTGGGCAATCTCCTGCCCATCCAGTGCCCCAGGGGCATAAGATAGCTTTCTAAATATGTGTAACATCCAGTTTTCCTCCTGGCAGCCTGTCACCAAATTCTCCTCTCTGATGACCCCACTTAGCCTTACAAGAGTGGAAAGGACTTTTCAGGACTTCCTTTGCAAGCTCTCAGTCATTTCTGGAGCTCTTTAAAGCTGCTGAGTTTAAAGAGCCAGCCAGTTGCTCCAGGCTCTTTGTGATCCCCCTCCATCCCACCGCTGATGCCTGGCAGTGTGTGCTTCCCAAGGTGCAGGACTTGGCTGTCCCCACCATGTGCATGGATCATGGTGAGCTCCCTCACTCCCATCCCCCTGGGCTCACTGGATGAGCTTGGGGGCCATTTCCAGATGTGACTGCATCCCTGCTTTTTGCTCTCACTCAGACCCAGGTCTGAGCCACCACATCCATAAAGAAATCCCCGCTATAATTATCTCTGTGGCACTATCATTTGTTTAAGCCCTTAGCAGAGGGCTTAACTTCAGGCTTCAGTGCAGAGCAATTGCCACGTTGTCAGTTAGAAAAGTCGTGGTTTCTTTTCTCTTCTTTTTTTTTTTTCTCTCTAAAATTTTTTCCAGATGTCTTTTTTTTTTTTTTTTCCTTAGGAGAAGAACCAGCAGCGGTACAATTTCAATGCGAGCCGTGACTAATCCACTGCAGAGAGCATTCAACAGCTGTGTTCAATTCTTTGGGTTATGACTCAAGCAAATAAAACTCTGGCTTAGGGGATGTGTGACCTCTGGAGCCAAACTGGACCTACAAGTGGCACTGGGCTACACCTGGGAGCTACAGACACTTGTGGTGGGAGGACAAGGTGCTTCAGTTGGATGTATTAGAAGGAGTCTTAGACACCATCTTAAATCCAGTCTCCACAGGGACTTGGGAGGATCACATGGAATATTTATGGATGTCTCTGTGAGTGGTCTCAACATCCACATATCAGCACACAGGGAAGGCTTTTGCTTTGGGAAGTGCGCAGCCAAGTAAAGAAAAGGGTGAAGAAGATTTTCTCTTCTTGTTCTTTCCCACCAGTCTCCTAAGCTGCCTGATCACAGAGATTGACCTGTTCACTGGGAAGTGATGATGGGTTTTCATGAACCCCTCCCCCATTCTTTCCACTCTGCCTTCCCTTTCTGTTCTGTTTATATTTTGTTCCTCGTTGGCCATGGGATGTTTAGTCTTACATCTGATCTCTCACATGCAGCAGAAGTGCTGTGAGGCCGGATGAGGAGTGACTGATACAGAGCCCCAGACACAAAGGCATCCTACAGAGCAAGGAGCCAACACAGCCTGGCAGGTCACCAGCGGCCAGTCCCTGTGGTGACACCTAAATCCTCGGCAGCACCAGTGGGAAGAGTTAAGCACCCAGGTCTATGTCTCAGCCCTCTCAAAGATAGCACATAATCAAGAATGAGCCCAAACCCCAGGCAGCCAAGACAAAACATGATGCTGAATTTTTCTATGATCTTGAGTGTCCTTCACCAGCATCCACAATCACACTGCTGGTGCCCAGATGTCCTCAGTCCTGCCGGCTACACAAAGCACAATCTTTTCAGCAGCCCCACGTGAGGCTTGATGCCGCAGGAGGATCACAAGCTGCAAAGAGCTGGATTTTCCACTGGGATCAGGACAGCCCTGTGTGGCATGGAGACACTCTTTAGGGATACCCAAACTGCAGCAGTTTTTGGCTGCTGGCTCTCCTCTGCAGTGCAGTGCAGTGCCAAGGCCATGCTGGTGCTGGGGGAGCAGATGCATCTCAGATCCTCTCAGCCGTGGAGAGAAGTGAGGAGAAAGAAGCTGGGTTTTCATCCTGTGCATAGAAGGGACCAGATGGGAAAATTGACTCCAAGCAGCTTTGCTGCTTGGCTGCCTCTGGCTGGGCAGCTGCTCCAGCTGAGTTATGATCTGTAAAGTCAAAATAGTGAGTGGTGTCTGAAGAGACCACCGAAGCCAGCTGACTGGCAATTCTGGCTGTGGGTTTTGTTCAATCAGTCCAGATCTGCTGGATGATAACCACAGCACAGAGACCAGTCTGCTGAGAGTCACATCTGCCAGCCCAGCATTTCCCTGCCTACTTACAGCATTTCAGACATGTCTTTGTCCTCCACATTCTCTGGGTCATTCTTTCCTCTCCACAAGGCAGTCACAGATATCAGCAGTGTTAGGAGGCAGGATGGAGAAGCAAAAACTCTCCTGCTTTCCTCTGCATCCCCCTGGGGATGGGAAACACCAGCTCAGGGACTGAGCTACTCCGCTGAGAAATGACAGCATTTAACGTTATAATTACAGCTGGTCGAGGTGTTAGGAGGTGCAGAACCAGGCGGAGAGATGGCGCTCCCCCATCCCCGTGTGCTGTCCGAGAGAGAAAGAGAACTGAAAACTCATGGCAGCAGTGCAGGCAGCTGCTGTGGCAGTGACTCTGCTGGCAGGGCTGCTCTGGGGACTGCTCTGTCCCTGACAGGGACCCTTTGATCTCCAGCTTGATTTCTCTGGTCTATCCATTAGAGCCAGGCTCAGGGACTGCCCACTGCGAAGCGGAGGAGAGGAAAAGACCGATTTGGAAAGCTAGAGAGGAGGAGGAGGGGGAGAGGCAGAGGGAAACCCAGCCCACCCTTTGGCTTCCTCCTGCCTCCTTCTAAAACTTGCAGATTCCTCCAGCCTGTCCAAGCGCCTGAAGTTCCCTCAGCCGTGCTGCCGGGACTGCGAGGTATGGCCCGAGCTTCGCGTTTGCCTTTGCTGTGTTTTTCCTCCCGACATGGGGGTCCCCATTCGGGGGGTCTCTGTCCCGGACCCGCTGTCCCAGCCCGGGGACTGTGTCCAGGGCTGGCAATGCGACATTCGGGTTGGGCAGCTGGACGCTCTCCCCCCCAAACAGCGCATTTAGAGACCCCTCCTGACTTCACCCCTTCCTCCTCTTTGCGGCATTTCCATTCTAAACTGTCTCTTATTCAATTTCGCTGCCAGAGCTTTCATGCTTTGGTGGCATCTGACTGTAAAGGTTTAACTTGCCCCGATTTTTCTCTCTCCTCCCTTTTCCCCCTCTGGGTTTTCAGCTGGTGTGCAGTTGCTTAGCGAAATCCTTGACACCAAGGTCGGGGCACATCAAACCAGCTCGAAGAGAAAATCAGATCTAGTTAGGAACAGCCCCCACTTCTCCAGGCTGAGGTGTGTTGGCAGGTGATGTTTTACTCACTGGAGTATCCAGAGGAAGAACAAAAGAGCTGTCGACTTCATGTCAGCGGGTTTATGTTTTCAGTGCAGCCGGTCTTATTTCTCCCTTGAAAAAAAAAGACACTCGGCTTTTTGTTCCAAGCAAACTTTGAAAGCCTTTCAAGTCTGCTTGCCGAACTCTGGCTGATCGACTGTTATGGAGACGGAGATTGCAGGAGAGGAGGAGCAAAGCTCTTTTGGGTTTTGGTTTTTTTTATGTTTTAAGAACTTGGGTCTCGGTCAGGCACAACTTTAGGTCCATACAGAAGAGACGAGAGCTTGTTTCCTTTAAAGGCAGCCGCTGTCCTTCCCGGCCCGGGGACGTGACAATGACAATCTAACTCTGCTCTTTGTGTCCTCTCTCTAAGAAAGCTCCACTCTGTTGCATCCAGCCAAAACCAAGGAAATTTAACCGGTCGGGAGCCGAATTCCCACCCAAACCTAAAGGCAAAGGTTTCAAGTTGGAGTGAAACCCAGGGTACTGGGAATGTCACCAGTACTCCCGAGTCCTCAGAGACGATCAATTTGAAACAGTCCAAAACCTCAGCATCCCTCCACAAGGCTAAAAGTAAATCGCAGCCGTTTGTTAGGGTTTGATCAGGCGAGTTTTAAGTGGAAAATGAAAGGCTGTTGTGCAGCAGCTGAAGCCAAGCCATTGTCTGCCACATATGCAGGAGCAGGGCTGCGGGCGGTGTTGGGAGGGGGAAGAGCAGAAATAAACTTTTCAAACTTTTTTCCAAGCCCTTCCTTCCACAACACTCTGCTCTTCCGTGACTCAGCCCCAGAGGAATGTCGGCTCCCATGGAAACCTTTTCTGGGTCCTCTGGTCCGAGGGATGCCGGGGCTGTTATCGCTGGAGCGGCAGTGGCAGGGCAGGTCCAGCGAATGCTTTGGAGATGGTTTGCATTTTTGCAGAATATTTATCGGACAGTTTATTCTCTGTCTCCTTTGTGGAGCTGTGCGGGATCAGCTGCTTGCACCCCCGGGGGCCGGAGGGACCTCCCGCACCTGGCACAGAAGCATCCGGGCTGCTTTTGACACAGCCTTAGGTCCAGCCCACATGAAAGAAAAAGCTCAGGCAGGACAGCAAAATTCTGTCTCGCCTGTCTGCACAGGGCTCACCCGTGAGCAGCTGCCTGCAGCCCATGGGTCATCCAGTCACTTTTCTTGGTAGTAATTTAATTATTTTCCAGTATGGATTCAACTTGCAGCCTGGAGAAATTATGACAGCTCCGGCACACAGCTCTGATGGGACTGGGCTCTTGTATCAACTGGCCCTGTAAGATCTGGAGCATTTCTGAGCTCACACGTTGCCCAGCTCACAGCACAGGGAATGGGTTCACACAGTGTTGTGGTGTAGCCCTGTGTTCAGTGACTCTGCCTGGACACATGGGGTATGGAGATTTTTCCCTGGTATGTTTTACTTGGAGAGTGTGTGTGAGCCAAAGGTAATTTCACTTCCATCGAAACCTTTTGTGGCTTTCTGAGCCTGCACAGTGCGTGAGAGGGGTCTGTGCAGGTGGCAGGAGCCAGGCTGGCTTCTGCCCCATCCCCAGCCCTGTCCCCAGGCACGCAGGGCAGCTGCAGCACATCTGGGTGAGCCAGCACTGAACGTGCAGGGACCTGTTCAGCAGGGAGCTTTATGGGAACTCACGCAACTCCAGCTTCAAATGGAATTCCAGCCTGGGAGTGGCTGCAGAGTAAAGCTCAGAGGGTCTTGCTTGCTTAGGGAGGTCAGGGCCAGGCAGTGGGGACCCAGCCCCGGTGTTGTGTCTCCGTCACCCATCTGCACCTTGAAAACTGCGGCCCCAGCAGGGTTTGGCAGAATCTTTTTCGGGACCAGCTTTGCCTTTACACTCAGTGTGAGGTGGGGGAATGCCAGACCCTTGAGAGGCTTGGACAGCAGTGAGCAGAGGGAGGGTGTGTGCAGGAGACCCTGCTGCCAGGCTGGGTGCGGGCAGGAGCTGAGGCTTTGCCCAGCCATTGCCCATTCCTGCCTCCATGGCTGCGGTGGGAGGAGGCAGCGGAGCCCCTCGCCCGGGGGAGCAGCGGGGGCAGCTGGGGTGAGCCCGGTGGCCTTGGGGAGGAGCTGTCAAAGTGGCCAGCAGAGACTCCTCCCCACGCTAACGTGGCATCCCAAAGGGCTTACGCAACCCTGGACAGGACCAGCGCCACATGGACCAGTCCACCCCTCTCATCAGTGCCCTCCCCAGCCCACAAAGGACCCCAGGCTGGGGACCCCATCAAAGACACACAGACCCAGTGGCACAGACTGTCCTCTGTGCATCACTGAGGGGTATTTCCCTGTCAGGAGAATGGTGATGGTGCCACAAGCTCAGGGAGAGAATGGTGAAGAGCTCTCCAGAGCAGCTGTGGAGGTGCTCAGGGTCAGCCTCAGCCCTCTCTGCACCCTGTGGTTTTCTTCTAAGGGCTATGGCTGTGAAATGCAATGAGCAGCTGGTGCTGAGGGCCATGCTGGAGAGGTGAACCACTGAGGGGTTTGTGGGAGCCCCCAGACTCGATTTATAGAGTGACTGGGAGCTGAAGTCCCCATGTAGGATGCAAGTGGGATCAGGTATTAAAAAGTCTGCTCAGCCCATGGGTCCTGCAGCCCGTGCTCAATCCACAGCATTCAAGAGGGCAGGCCTGAGGAGAGGGTGGTGACCATGGAGCTTCTCTTGTTCTATGTTCAGCAGGTTTCTGTGCAGGTTTCCAGCATCCCACAAAGTGCTGGTGTCTATTCATTCCTTTAGGATGCAGAAGGGCCTAAGTCACTGCTTGCTAAAATCTTTTTCCCAGTTTTCTTCTGTCCAAAATGATCCCCTGGCTGCACTCCCCCTTGCTGCCCTCTGCCCTCCAGGGACTCAAAAAGCAGTGCCAGGCATTCCCAGAGCAGAGACCCTCAGGGATCCTCCCAAATCCCTCCAGCTGGGGGATGGATGCTGAGCTCCTTGTGTGGCCCAGCTCCAAAGAACACCCTCTTGGATAGCAGGACCGTGGTTGCTCCACAAGGAGGAAGACTTGCACCATGGACACGTTATCCTGATGGAGCAGCCCTGTGTGCCGGGCTCCTGAGCTGTTATTTCAGGACTTTTGACCACCAGGTATTCAGGAATGGCCATTTGCAACCCAGCCAGGGGCTCACAGACACTGCAATGTCCTCACTGCGCAGGCTTTGCCTCCAAAAGGTTGTTGTTTTACAATAAATTTGTTTTACCATCTAAGGCACAAGACAGCTCAGCGGAGCTTGTTTGCTCAGACTTTTTCATGCTCCTTCTTCCTCCAAACACAACACTGGCAGCTCCAACTGTCTGCTGGCTCCTAGCAAACATAGAATTCCCTGACCCCACTTACTGCATGCCCAGACTTTGAAATTCAAGGCTTTTTTAAAGCTTGGGGAAATGATCTAAGATGGCCTTGGTGTGGGGGTGTGCCACCTTCCACATGTGCATGCACTGCCCTCTCCTCCAGGCTGGGCACTGCCCCATGAGCATCACTGAACCTCCGAGCACCTTCCAAAGCAAACAAGCCCCTGGGAGAAGCCCAGGAGGAGCCTTTATTAGCCAGGGGATACCAGCAAGGGAGGAGATGGCCAGAATCACCTGTATTTTTCCACCTCTCTCCCCAAACAACCCTTCCAGGAGTGAGGAACCAGTGATCTCTGCTGGCAAATGCTGGCAGAGCTCACAGAAGCCTCCAGAACAAATCAAGGCAAGGGGAAGGGACAGCTCACACCAAGCAGGAGAGGAGGGAACTGCTCAGCTGCAGCCAGAGAGAGCAGAGCAAAAGGGCTCATCACCCCTCCCCACAGCTCCCCTGCCATTCCTCAAGCCATCCCCACCACCTCCCTCTGACCCCTATTTGCACAGACACCCCATTAGAGGCGAGGTGAGGTCCTGAGATTGCAAAGAGGATTTTCTCTGAGTGGCCAAGCCTTGCTGGATCCAGCAGCAGAGCCCAGCCTGGCTGGTGTCCTGGCAGCACAGGTTTGGTGTGGTTTTATACCCAGAGAGCTGCAGGGCACGAGGAGGAGAAGGACGCAGTGACATTAGATATCCTGGGAGCGAAGAAGAAACCTTGTCCCAGCAAATCCCTGAGTGTGCCGGGCCCCAGGGCGGCCCCAGCCCCGCAGGTGGAGCGGAGCAGGGCGGAAGGGAAGGCTTGGCACAGGGACAGGAGCCAGAACGGGGCTGTTTCAGTGTCCCCGCGGGCGGAAGGGAGCGGGCAGCCCTTGGGATGCCACCCGCATATTAAGCGGCCAGCTGAGCTCCTCTCTGCCCGCATAGAGCAGCACAGCCCTGCCAAACAGGAACTGGAGGGGACAGCGACATGGGGATGTCACCAGCTGCACGCTCCTGGCTCCCATCACTGCTGCTAGCTGTCCTGCAGACACCGGGAGGGTGCACAGGGCTCTTCCTTCTGGAGCTCAAAGTGTCCTGGGTCCCTCAAACCCAGTCTGGGCACCCTCAGGTCTGAGCAGGAAAGGGACAAACAACAGACACCCCAACATTTTGGTGTCTGACACCCCTAGGGAGGTCTGTGTCCACGGGGAAAAGGGTTTTCTAAAGGATTTAATTCTCAATTATTTCTTAATTAATGCTCTGTCTCATTGTCTCTCTGTTATCTCTTTCCTTCAGCCACTTCCATATTTCTTCTGATTGACAGCTAAGATGATAGAGTTTCATTCCTTGTACCTGGCACTCATATCAGGGGATTTTTTAACATGAAAAATGTGGGGGATTGGTAAAAAAAAAAAAAAAAAAAAAAAAGCCTCCAGAGAAGGAAAGAGCCATTTTGACTGTGATTTTCCTAAAGGCATCCAGGAGAGCAACAGACATCTAAACCCCACTGTCTCATTTGCAAAATCAAACGAATTTATCTTGGAAACACATTTTGGCCCAAGGTTTTGGCTAGAAGAGCCAGCATGTGGGTCTGTACTATGAACAGACGAGGCAGGAAATGGAGAGAACGCCCTTCTCCAAGTGTCTGACTGCTCAGCCTGGAGTCCAGCGGCACACAGTGGCCTCCTTCCTCATCCCTGCTTTTCCTCTGCTTTGTTCAAGGTCTGCTGAAAGATGAGGGCCTGGATTTTTTTCCTTCTCTGCCTGGCAGGCAAAGCCCTGGCAGCGCCGGTAAGTGCAGGAGGCAGCAGAGCCTCTGAGGTCGGGGTTGTCCATCTGGAGAAGCCAATGGGGCTTTTCTTTTCTAACAAATAGAGTACTGAGGAATGAGAGACAACTTGAGGGTGGCTTGTTCCAGTGGGTGACCCCCCCCTTGGGACTGTCCCATGGACCCCCCTCATGTGCATTTTCCTCTGCAGCAGGAGGCTCTGCCTGATGAGACAGAGGTCATCGAAGATCCCACCACAGAGGTAGGTGCCTCTGTCCCTCCTCCTCACCCATTCCCTCAGCACCCCCTGCTCTGGAAAGAGCATCTCCAAAGCTCTGGGGAGCCATGGGGGGGCTGCTGTGCCCCTCAGGAGCTGGGGCTGTGCACCCACAGCAGAAACACAGAAACACCAACCTCTTCTGCAGGAGCCCGTGGGAGCTAACCCCGTCCAGGTGGAGGTGGGAGAGTTCGAGGAACCCACAGAGGATGTAGAGGAGATTGTTGCAGAGAGTAAGTCACTCTTCTCCTGTCCCCCAGCCAGCAGGGACACTGTTCCCTTCCTGTGTGTGGGAGCTTCAGCCACCCCAAACAGCGAGGGGCTCCTTTGGGAAGGGCTGTAGCACAAGGACGATGCCAGCCTGGATGCACATTTAAAGCAAAAGAGGCACAAGGCCTGTTCCAGCCCTGGGCTCTCTGTAAGCCCATCTTTGCAACAGAAAAACCATTGGTATGGCTATAGAAAGGAGTCCAAGACTAGCCTCAGGCTAACACAGACTTCTGGAAATCCTCAAGAATAGATGTTGGAGGCTGTCCCTGGCAAAGTCTGAGTCTTCCCTCTGTGCTGTGGTGCCCTGAGCATCTCATGGGAGGTGAGGATGTGGCTGGCTCTGACTTTGCTCCCTCCTGCTCCAGACCCCTGCCAGAACCACCACTGCAAGCACGGCAAGGTGTGTGAGGTAGATGACAACAACTCGCCCATGTGTGTGTGCCAGGACCCCTCCAGCTGCCCCGCCACTGCCGGCGTCTTCGAGAAGGTGAGGGCAGGATCTGCAGGGTGGCCCAGGGCAGGGAGGGACCAACATGGGCTTTGCCAGAGGTGGTGACACATGGAGACGGAGTTAGTGTGGCTGGTCCCCTTCTAGGGGTGACGAAGGAGCCATTGCTCAGCCCAGAAAACAAGTTAAACATCTCATTTGGAGGATCTCCCTGCCTCTCACGCAGCATCTCCCCTTCCTGTGCAGGTCTGTGGCACTGACAACAAGACCTACGACTCCTCCTGCCATTTCTTCGCCACCAAGTGCGCCTTGGAGGGAACCAAGAAGGGACACAAGCTGCACCTGGACTACATTGGGCCTTGCAAATGTAGGTGGAGAGCCATTCCCTCAGACAAGGGCACCCCTAACTGGGCACAGCCCCCATGTTCACAGCCTGATGGAAAGCAAAGTCCTGGGTCTGAGGTGGGAGGGCACTGTGTGTCCAGGGCGTGGAGCTGCATGTCCAGATGCTGCACTGACCACTGTGTGTGACTTGCAGTCATCCCAGCCTGCCTGGACACCGAGCTGACCGAGTTCCCCCTGCGCATGCGGGACTGGCTCAAGAACGTGCTGATCACTCTGTACGAGCGCGACGAGGACAACAACCTGCTGACCGAGAAGCAGAAGCTCAAGGTGGGGGACAGGGCAAGGGTGCTGGGAGTCCACCCCCACAATGGAGGCCAGAATCCATCCAGAATGACCTGTGGGATCCCTGTGAAGACCCTCCCAAGGTCTCCCCTTGCACCCCATTTCCCTGCTGACATTTCCCTGACATTTCCCACGGCAGGTGAAGAAGATCCATGAGAACGAGAAGCGCTTGGAAGCTGGTGACCACACCGTGGAGCTGCTGGCCCGGGACTTTGAGAAGAACTACAACATGTACATCTTCCCTGTGCACTGGCAGTTTGGGCAGCTGGACCAGCACCCCATTGATGGGTGAGTGCCAGCAGAGCAGGACCCCCACCAGAACCATGTCCTGCCTGAGGACCAGGGGGATTTGGCAGCAGAAGGTGTCAAGGCAGGTTGGAGATGTGACACAAGTGGGTGGCTGGTGGCAGAGGTTGTGCAAACCAGGCTGGGGTAGAGGCACCTTTGCCTCCTGCAAACTGCTCTTCTGCAGGAAAAGGGGCCTCCCCCACCTCCCTTGGGTGTGGAGTTTCTCTCTTCTCAGATTTACTGTTCTATGATAGTGCCCTAAAATATCTCAGTCCAAAGGCCCTGGGATAACTTCAGCAGCTGAGATAGCAGCTGCTGGCTGTGGGCTGCAGAAGGGCATGAGAGTGATCACACACCAGAGCCTGTGGGGTGGGGGCAGCTGGCAGGGACCCCCAGCTGGTGGCTGCTTTGTGCCCAGCACAACTGGCTGCAAAGGCAGAGAGCAGTCCTTGACCCTGGTGACACTCAGTGGCTGATTCTGGGAGGGCTCTGGACAGCAGCCAAGCCAGAGAGCTGGGGCCAGCATCTTGTGTGGTCACCTTGGCAGCTACCTGTCCCACACCGAGCTGGCCCCGCTGCGTGCCCCCCTGATCCCCATGGAGCACTGCACCACTCGCTTCTTCGAGGCCTGTGACCTGGACAACGACAAGTACATCGCCCTGGAGGAGTGGGCCAGCTGCTTTGGCATCAAGGAGCGTAAGTGCTCAGGGGGGCAGGAATGGGGTGGAGGGGAGACTGCAGAGCACCCCTGAACCCTCTCTGTGGATGAAGTAATGCATTTCAGCCAGCCCTGGCTGAGGGGAAGCAGGGGGAGTGGGAAGGGTACAAGAACAGTGGGACCTCCTAACTTTGTCCCTCTCTTTTCCTTCCACAGAGGACATAGACAAGGACCTTGTCATCTAAACTCGCCTTCCTGCTCTGCTGCCAACTTTGTCGTGTTTTAACCTTCCCACTTCCTTTGGTTTTTAAACTGCTTTTGTTTTGTTTTGTTTTTCCCTGGGAACAAGGTGCTAATATAGGTCTAAACATATGTAGTAACGGTGCTAAGAGAAATAACAGTCCTGTCCATAGCCGTACCTATTACCACTAGATTACTCACCCAGCTGTTTCCACATGCTCTTACCAGCCTTTTCTCTCCGCTGATTGTTCCTGTGCTAAATATCCGCTCTGCCTCACCATCCGCTCTCGGATCGACTTCTCTTAACTTCTCATCCCTGGACACGTCAGACACAAAACCCTCCCAGCTGATTCACCTCCCCAGCCACAGATGCCAGCGAGGGAAGGCAGAGCCAGAGGATGTAGGAGGATTGGGTTCTCAAGCAGAGCAGCTGCAGGTGACATTGTGACATTGTGGCCACTCAGCTTGTGGTAGGAAGGATGGAGAGGGGTGAGAAAGAGAGTGGTAGGATTTTGGTTTCCTTTTTTTTTTTTTTTCTTCTCCCTCCCATTCCCAGGGTGTGAATTTAGCAGTTATTGGGCACAAAAAAAAAAGGAAATAAAAGAAAAAAAAAAAAAAAAAAAAGAGAGAAATTGAACAAGCGAACAGGGAAGCGCACAGAATTTAAAACTATTAAGATGAAATTATTCCCATCCTGTAAAATCCTCTTGAATAATAAAGGTTTGAAAGTGCTACTTGCTTCGCCATGGCTCAATGAGCACACTGCTGTCGTGTTTTCTGTGCGAGCTGGGGTGTGGCCGCCTGTTCCCCGGGGTGTGTGTGGCTCACCGTGATGTTGTGATTCAGCTGTAGGTGAGATAAAGCTCTTGGCGCTCCCCAGTCACAGTGCCCTTAAGCATTTCCCACCCCTCTGCCTTGGCTGTGCTTAAATTCCAGCCCTGCTGTCCCAGGGAAGCTGTGTCAGACTTGGAAGGGATATTTCTGCCCACAAAGTGGCATTTGCCACATGCTCGAGGGAAAGGCTCTAATATTTTTTTTCCTGTTGTGGATTTAAGGGATGCAAAGGATGGAAGGGAGAAGGTATTTGGATTTTGCTTTACAAGAGAGGGTCCTGACAGGAGCAAAATGATGGCTAAATCTCACAGGCTGAGAACTCTTTTTTTTTTACCTCTGAATGTTCCCTGTGCCTTATATTATTAAATTCCTGCCACAGTGTGAGCAACCTGATGAGTCTCTGAAATAAAAAATACTGATTTGAAACACTGACAATAAAGCAGCCTGCAATGTTCCTCTGTTTCCTCCCATCCTGGTGAGAGGGACTGCCCCCTCAACACCAACCTCAAGTTGTCACCACAGGTCTCCCAGCTCTAAAAAAGGTTCTGGTCCACGGTAAGCTGAGGTTCTTCTGCCCATTCCAGCCCATCACTGTAAAGGGCTTGGGGAATAGTGGATGGGTAACGTGGTCAGAGACAGGGTCACTGCAGCAGCCAGCACAGACGCTCACGTGGCTCTCAGGCCCTTGCTTTCATCAGCAATAAAATCCCTGGGAAAGGCAAAAAGGCACAACAGCAGGAAAATAAACACCCCCATTGGCATGGGCTAAAAATAGCCAAGTTGCAAGAGCTCTGGCTCAGCTGTTGACAGCCCCTGTGGGATGCGCTGTGCTCCCAGCAGAGCTGTCGGGTCACATCCTGCACAGGGTCACTCCTGCCTGCAGAGCCCTGGGCAGATCCCACAGAACACAGGCACTCTGTATTGCAAGGTGTTTGACCCCAGTGGCAAAGCTGTTGCCCAGAGGGGCCAGGTGAGGGTTTTCCACCCCTGCCTTGAAGCACAGCACCCATTCCACTGGCCACACTGCTTCCCAGGGCTATTAGCCAGAGGGGAGTTCTCAGTGGGGACACAGTGAATGCTCCCCACCGTGGGAGCAGCTGCTACAAACTGGCAGAGCTGACATGACCCCTGCAAGAGCCAGCTGGAATGACCCACCTCCAGGCCTGGAGAGCTGTTGAGAGGAGGTTTGGGCAGGGGAGAGGACAGGAAGGCAGGCAGGGGCTGGAGGAGATCAGCCATCCTGTGCAAACGTGCTCCGCAGTCGCTCGCTCTCAGCCAGAAACCCTCGCTCACTCCCTGTGAGATGCAGTTGCATTCCTTCCAGCTCAGCCCTGCTGCCAGTGCTGCCAGACAGGCACGGGAGCTTGGATCCAGTGCAAAGGAAGGTTTTCCAGCCCTTCTGTCCCCTGCCTTCCCCTCTGGTGCCGGAGTCAGCTCTAAGCCCTAGCAAGCTCAGGAAAGCTGGTTATCACAGCTCTAGAAGGTGCAGTGATCCATCTCCAGGGCCATGTCCCATCCCATGGGACAACACTCATGTCCCAGCAGTCTGGCACAGCCCAAAGGAGCCAACCCAGTGCTATAACAAAGTGCAGCTGCCCTGGCTATAAGTGAGCATCAGAATGAGCTCAGGAGGTTGAAGCTGAGGCTCTCTTAACCCTTCAAAGGTCACAGCCTGAAATATCAAGAGGCTGGAATTTCACTGCCTTGGGGCAAATGCCATACAAGGGGTTATGTCAGGACTTGAGGAATAAGCAGGCCTCTTTGAGCTTTCAGACCCAGACAGTCAGCAAGGGTGGAACAGAACAGCCCTTTCCCTGTCAGAGCCGAAATCGAGCCTTCCCGTGCCTGCACAGCAGTAAAGAAAACTCGCCTGTACTTTCCGAGTGGAAATTCTCCCTGTGGTTTGTGCTGACTGAGGACACAGTTTGCAAACCTGAAAAAAAAAAAACGAAATAGAAAAATAACAGACAGATCTGGATCCAAAACCAGCACCAGCCTGACCCAAGTGCTACAGTGCATCTGCAGAGATGGTTCCTTTTGGTGCAGTTACTGAGCTATGTCCTGCATTCAAGGGAGGAAAGATGGGGCAAAGATTTCTGTAGAGATTTGTGCTGTCCTGTCTGTTTTCCTGACCCTTACTTTTGTAAGAGAAACAAACTGTGGCAGAAATACGTCACAGATTTGTGGCTTAAGGTACATTAAGTTTTGCGACTTAAATGTACAAAATGCGGGTGATGAAGAAGGTGACAAGCCAGGGATCACCATGACTACTGCAGTCACACATCTGGAAATAGCCTGGACTCAGAGCCTCATGTTTGCAAGGTGTAGCTGCACCTGGAGCTGCTTCTATTCTAACAGTGACACTGGAAACCCATGGAATTAAACCTATCCTACAGCACAGAATCATGGAATCACAGAAAATTCTGAGTTGGAAAGGACCAACAAGGATATCTGAGTCCAACTTCTGTGACAGGAAAACCCCAAGAATTACACCATGTGCCTGAGTGCTGTCCAAATGATTCTTGAAATCAGGCAGGCACTGCAGCCACTTCCTTTGGGAGCCTCTTCCAGGGCCCAACACCCTATGGATATTTGATAATATCCAACCTAACCCTTCCCTAATACAGCTCCACATCATCCCCTCAGGCTCCATGTGTGGTATTTCACACAGGTTCAAGTCTCATCAGCTAAAATCATCCCTGCAAAGGAAGATTGAACTATATAACTGAGGGCTTTGACCCGTGTTCAGGTACCCAGGGTGGTGGGGTTGATGGAGTTGCCATTCCCAGTGGGAATCTCACACACAGGTCTCTCTCTCGCAGCAGTTCAAGCACACTCAGAATTACTGCTGAGGGGGGATCTTATCATGGGTCTGGCACAGAGAGTGTGCCCCAGGGCACCCCTCTGCCCTGCTCGGCTTGGGGACCAGCTTCCAAACTGCCCATACCCACTGCAGAGCAGCCTTTGGGCTTAAAATCTCATCTATTTCAAAGACGGACGAATTAAGTAAAATCTCATCTATTTCAAAGACAGAGGAATTCTGTAAAATCTTGCCCAACCTCCAGCGAAGAGACAGCGCCGGAGGAAACACCGGGAGAGAGGCATCTCCCTGCGGCCAGCCTGGAGGGAGCAAACCCCTTTCTGCCTCCTGAAACTGTGAGAGGCGCGTCCTCTCCTTCCTCCCTGTCCTGCTCCTCCCGGCCGATCCATCCCCGGCCGATCCATCCCCGGCAGCGGCAGCGGCGCGGAGCGGCCGGCGGGGGGAGCGATGCGGCCGGGGATGGAGCGGGGAGGCTCTGCCGGAGCGGGACGGGCACCGGGGGAGCAGGGACCCGCTCCCGCATCCCTCAGCGGAGAGCTCTGCCCTTCGCAGCGGAGCGGCACAGGGCCCTGGTCCCTTTAGGGCTACATCCCCACCATGCTTGGCTATCCCGTCCCATCCCGTCCCGTCCCGTCCCGTCCCATCCCATCCCATCCCATCCCATCCCATCTCGTCCATTTTCTAAATGCTAAGTTTGGGCAGGGGTTCCACTCTGAACCTCATGACTCCATGGAAGGGTCTTCCTTACCCTTTGCATTCTTATCCTTTTGTGTCTCTGGTCTCCAAGCAAATCCTTTTTAAGATTATTTTGGTCAGTTTTTCACTGTATGCTTCATCCACGTAGGAAGTGATTGAGTGGACATTGCTTGTCAAACTGTTAAGTTGCAGTTTCACAAACTTGCATCCAAACTTGCTTTTGCTGATACCTTTGTCAGTGACTCTTTAAGCCGCTCATTCACTACACCATCCCATCTCACCCAGAGGTGCCCAAGCCCCCCAGCCCTTCTGGAGCACAGACCATCTTGCAGTCTAAAGAACTCATGGCTTATATGATCCCAAGCTTTGTGTTTTGCAGCTCCGTCTCTTTTTCTCAGTACCATTCCCTCTAATTTTTGAACCTACTGGCTGGTCTTAACTTGATTTGATGGGGCATAAAACCACAGCCATGGCGTTCCTCCGGGTGGCCTGAGGACAGAGAGAGGATGCAGACAGACAGACAGACTACTACTTCACTGCACAGTGATGCTGAGTTCCAACAGGAGCTGGGCTTGGTCTGATGCTCTGGTGCCAAGGTAATTGCACGGTAAGTAATTATTTGTGTCAGGGTTTGTCCAGTTTCTGCACTGCCCATGAAGGACTTCCATTACTTTCTATTTTATGTCCTACCACATAAACCAGGGCCATTTCCCAACTGAGCCCATTTTTTGTCAGGCTCAGTATTATGCTCCTAATCAAAGAAACTCTGGTTCTGTGATTCTTGGGAAACAACTCGCCCCAGGACAGGATTTTTATGTGCATTCCCGACATTTTTCCTAATTTCGTATTCCTTTTATTGCTACTCCATCTGGATTCGAGAGACTGCACAAGTCTCTTATTTCTTGTCCAAACACCTCACTGATCACCTTTACTGCCTGGGTTTTGGAAACTCTGCTGCCTCAGCTCTGGGGCCGAAATTCTCGGTGTGCCAAGCCAAGCCTGACCGCAGCCTGATGGTGACTGTCTGCGGCTGCCCAGGGCAGTCATGGCACCACAACCATGCCTGGCAGGACAATTCCTGGTGGCTAGGGCTGTACCTGACACTCACAGGGCTTTTCACAGCCAGGAGCAGTGTAAAACCACCACAGGACTCCTACACTGAGCGTCCAGTGCTGACCAGCCGTGTAATGCATTTCCTTCCCATTAAATGAAGGATCTCCTGGAAACTGGAGGCTCTTTCTCCTCCAGCACTAATGCTCCCAGAAGAGCTGCTTCAACTCACAAGATGCACTCTGGAAGCTGGGTTAATATCTGGGTCAAGTATCACCACTTGTTTGCTCTGCTCCTACTCCCTGAAGCATCTGCTATTGAGTGCAGGGATGAGTCAGGGCAGACCTTTGGTCTGACCCAGTCCTGCTGCTCTTCTGCCCTAACCACACCTGCAATCATGCCCTGTCTGCTTGGGCTTGAGCAGCATTCATCCTGCACGATTCCTGTTGTTTCCTCCTGGTCATGGTGTCCTTAATGAAAACCTTACCTTATCTTCCATCAAGATGATTCCTCCATCACTTGTGAGCCAGGTTTTAGCTCTGGTGTGGATTTTCATGCCCTTCAAAGAGCCGTTCCCTATTCTGAGCACTGCCCACATGCTGTCTGTTTGGTGTGCCTTTATCCTGCTCCACAGGAATAATTTCCTTTTCCTTTACAGTTTGCTCATCCACGAGTATTTTACTTAACATGTCTTGTTTGCATCCTTCTCCTTTGCCTGGCAGCTGGCATCAGATGAACTACCTGTGGCAGGAAGAAACATGCTGTAATAATCAGAGGGGAAATCTGGAGGGCTCCAGAGGCTTGCTCCTCTTCAGAGGCAGATGCCCATATCCCTTGCACATTAACCATAACACAGGGCCTGTGCATACAGATGTTCTCAAGCCAGTGCTGGCAAACTTCAACTCCTGGCCATGGAAGCTCATTTGCCCTGGAGATCTTGGCATGGTGGACAGACTGGAAGGAGAATGAATTTCCCTCTTGGTATGCAAAGGGCCAAAGAGGATGGGAGGAGACCATCCCCCTCTCCTTGGCTGCCTCTGCCTAAAAACTGGCAGGGATGAAAGAGCTGCACCTAGAGCTCACACCTACAAACCCCTGCCTGTGCTGCCCACAGGGGCAGCCCTCCAGGGAGGAGAACACGGGTGGAAGCCAAGTAGCCTCCACAGCCCTCAGCACTGCAGGGCTCACTCCCAAACTCTGTATCCATCCCTGCCCCAGCCACCTCCAGACCCCACCACCACCATGCCCTGCAATGACGCCCTGGCAGACCCAAACATCCTACTCTGGATGGCCTCTCTTTCCAAGGATGCTCAATTCTGGCTTGAAAAGCCAAATGTTAGCTGAGGAGGAGCTGCCCTTGGAGAGGAGCTGGGCTGGGATGGCAGGGACACCTCGCTGCTCCAGCAGCCATCCCCCCTTGCACAGCCCCGAGCTGAGGGCTCTTCTGAGTGCTCCCCTTTTCCTCCACGCTGGAGCTGTGGCTGCCTTCCCTGCCTCTCGCCTCCAGCCGTGCCTTTAACATGTGTGGGCAAACCCAGGTTCCTGAATGCAGCTCGGTTCAAGGCAAAGGTGTTGGGACACGTTCCATTCGGGAGAGAAGGAATGATTGAATTGCTGGGGAAAGGCCAGCCTTGGACTGCCAGAGCTGGGAGAGGCCTGGCTGCCTCATCCAGCCCTGTCTGGGAAGGTTTGTGAATGGACCCAGGGAGGGAGCAGCGAGGGCTCTGCTTGGCAGCCACGGGGACAGAGGAAACAAGATGGGGTTGAGACATGCCCCTGCTGCAAAAGGTTCCTTCTGTGAGGGTGCCAAAGGATCTGTGAAGAGAATGAATGAACCTGTCTTGGCATCCTTGCTCCTTTGTAAATGTTTCCTCTTTCCATGCAGGTGGGAGAGCAAAAATCTTACCCTTCCATGCAGACCAAACCGAGACCACATGGCAGAGCCGTGCTTCACACACACGTGTGCACACCCACGCACGAACAGGGGCTCCTAGGTTATCTGACAAGTTTCTGCTTCTTCCCTGTTCTGTTCCCTCTCTTGCTTCTCTCTGGGATCAGCTCATCCTTGCACAGCTCCTTCCATCCCAGTGAGTCAAGCTGAGAGTAAAGCTGAGTCTAGCTGGTTCTGCCCCTTCCCAGCCCCACGGGCTCCACACCAGCCCCACAGAGAACAGGAGTGGGGCTTGTTAACCCAAGAGACAACTCTTGGTGGGTGGGTGCCTCTATATGGGAGTCATCCATTCAAACCCTGCTGCCAGGCAAATCCCATGTCCATCTTTGCACTCCCTGCTCCATCTCATCCCACCAAGCAGCTCCTTGGGGCCACAGCTGTTCCCAGACTGATCCCCACACAGGGCTGGAGAGCTTCTCTGAGCGCCTCAGGGTAGCTTTGTCCTGCCCACTTCTATCCTGCCTTCTCCAGAACTCACCAGACTTCCCAGGAAATGCTGGAAGGGATTTTCTGCCTCTCTGTGCTGGGGTTTCCGGGAGCCGGAGAAACCTCCTACATATCTCCAGATCTAAATCACCAGAGACGTGCCACAGCCAGCAGCCACCCCAGCACCATCCTCATCCCTCTGGAGTGAAGTCAACCTTCCCCTAGAGCTAAACAGGAGGCTCTGCTCCCCACCTTCCTGGCAAGCCCATTGCTCACCCACAGGGGAATATCAGCCTTCATTCTCCTGGCCCCATCAGTCTGTCCTTCCCCTCCCAGCCTCAGGTGTTGGGAAAGAGCAGGCACTGATCTCTCAGTTTTCCTACCAGGACCCTGCCTGTGACCTCTGCCTAGAGGCTGTAGAGAAGCAAAGTTGAAAAACAAGAGCACAAATTGAAGGGTCTCAGCTTTCCAGCTGAGTTGCTTCATATGCAGGCACCCCAGGAATGGGAGGATGAGCCGTGGGGTTCAGCTCTTAGCTGAGTACTTTTAGCTTGACTCTGCATTGCTGGTTAGATTTCTTGTAGATTATTTAGGGTATCAGAATTAAGCAATGTGCTGCTTTGGCAGTGGTGAAATGATGATCACACAGGTGATCATTGTAAAAAACCACCCAAAACCTCCACTGACTTCTACTCATTTCAGCTTTTCTCATTTCCAGTGCCTCCCATTTCTCCTGACTCTGATGATGACAAGTATGATTCCAGCATTGGGAGGCATTGACTGACCATGTTCTTCATCCTTTTATTTACTTTCTCATCCACCCACACGTGGCCAGGCTTCGATTCCCTGAAGAATCAGCCCCTCGGCGTTCTTGGAGACTCATCTACAGCAATAATCAGCACAGATGCCCTCAGCAGGGTTGAACTGTTTGCAGAAGGGAGTGCTGATTTTTGGTGGGAATCCAATGAATGATCTCATCCTAGAAAGGAAGCCAGAAATCACCACCTCCACCGGGCAAGTCATGGAGTTCACTGTCACTGTCAACTGCACAGACCACCCCATGCTCTCTGCAGATGGTCTGTCATGCCTCTCCACCACCTCCACCTCCACATTCTTCAGCTTTGATTTCTTGGCAGAAATGGTCAGGACTGCTG
The DNA here is from genome assembly GCA_009812075.1 of Sialia sialis. Classification (NCBI taxonomy): domain Eukaryota; kingdom Metazoa; phylum Chordata; class Aves; order Passeriformes; family Turdidae; genus Sialia; species Sialia sialis. Next base: position 3,262,247 of record VRYO01001726.1, on the reverse strand, counting down.
TCACGACTGTGACTGCCATCAGAGTCACTCTGCCACCAAATACCAACTGGACATCAGGCAAGCTAGCCAAAAAGTAGAAGAAAATAAGTTCAATGTCAGAATAGCAAAACAAACCCTGAAGAAGGGTGGCACAAGCCTGTCTGATAAGGGCAGGGGTGGCACGTGTGGTGTGCTGGGTGCTGCTGGGCCAGAGGCAGATCCTGTATCCCTGCAACAGCCCCATCCCTGCAGTCCCTTCCCCATTTCCCTGCTCTCGTGGTGGCAGGGCAGCCTGGCCATCTCCACAGAGCTGGGGGCTGTTGTGCACACCAGGTGTTGTCCCAAACACCCCTTCTTTCCCCCACTGGCACTTCCTTAGCAGGCCCAGGCAGCAGCACATCCATGGCACCATGCTGGGGCACCACAGCTCGGGTAAGTCCCCAGATGTCCCTTCTCAGCCTGTGGGAGGAGGCCAGCAATGTCATGACTGATCAGCACCATTCACTGCTTGCATTTCTCACCTGAGCTCCCTCCTGCCTCTAAGCCCTTTCCTGTCTGCGTCCCAGCTGCATTTTCCAAAAAGGGGTTACTGGTTCTGTTTTGGAAACTTAGGAGCCATCCAGCTCCTCTGATGGTCACTCAGCCTCCACCCACCACACTGCAGCCACAGCTCTGCTTCAGACAGAGCCCTCAAGCTTTGGCTTGCTGGCACAGCCTGCTCACCTCCTGGAAGCAAAGAGAGGGAGCTCCCTGCCAGGGTCACAGAGAGGGTAGGGAAGAGATGTGGTCTGTGCATGTCCACAGACACTCACTGCAATGCTCCCACTGCCAGTGGGTCAGAGGCTTGGACTGCACAGGAAGAGATCCCTCCCCAAGGAGGAGACCCCTGATCTGCAGCAGAGATGCTGTGTGGTGGAGTGGAGCCCTCCTGGCCCACCTGCCTCTCACACATCCTCTCAGAGAGATCTCATCTTTGTTCACTATCCCACTGTAATATCTTTTTTCCACTCCTCTGTGTGTCTCCATACAATCCTCCACACTTCTGGCACTTCCTTCCAGACTCTACCCATGTTCACCATCCTAATTCTGCATTGCAGTGCCTCTTGCCACAGCCACTCATTTCACACATCTCATCATTTTTGCTCTATTTCTGTCACTCACCAGCACATCCCTCACTAGTTCCATTTCCCTCCCCAGCTCCCCAAAAATCACCTCCACCCCCGTTCCTTGCTCTCAAGTGTGCTCTCTGCCCACCTCCACCCACAGCTTCCGAGAGCACTGCCTACCTCACACATGGCTTTCCCTGCCCACCTTCAGCCCTCCCATCCTCAAACTCTTTAGGAGGGCATGGAGCCATCAGAAAAGGTTCTGCCCTTTTGGAGAGAAATCAGCTTGACCCAGATCCCCTTCCACAAATATAAGAGCCAGTCAGAGGGAGAGGTAATTTGGATGGGTGCCTCCCTTTGGTGGGAGGAATTGGGGTCCACAGGCAATGAGTTTTGGTTTCCTGGGCTGGAAAGTCCTGTGGGACCTCCTCCCCTCCCGGCCTACCACCCATCCTTTCCAGATAGCCCAGGGTACCCTCTGCTGAATGTGGTGCAGCTCCTTCTCTTTGTTTCTTTTCCAAACTTTGCAGCACCTTTGTTCCCTGCAGATTTCAAATTGCTGAAAGATTTACAAGACCGCAGTAAATCACAAGATGCAACACCCAAACAGGGGCTTTAATTATCATCACAAAGGTATTAAACATACATCCAAAAAGAGAGGGGGACTGCTCATCTCTCTGTGGGTATAATTCCCTGTTGATGTGTTTGGGTACATCTCTTCCCCCCACCCTGCATATTTGTATACCAGTGCATGAATTCATCTTTGAAGGCTTTACAAGAATGTGTAATCTCTGCCTTTTATGTTCTTCCATATCTTTTCTCATCTTGATTACCAGGCCTCCCCTTCAGTCATGTTCATGTTATGCCATGAAAGGCATCTGTGCACATACATGGAGAGGAGCATAAACTGCTGTTTACTACCTCCAGACATATCTCCACATAAATACATTCTGCATCAACAGCTGCTTTTGCACCTTACTGAGATGTTTTGACACATGTGTGTGCTAAGTGTTTATTCTATGTCCCTAAAACCACTCATTTCTGTACATGCACAACTTTGGCACGGTTTTCTCCACTGCTGGTGTCATATCCTTGGATCAAGCAGCCTTCCCCACCAACCTGCCCCAGCCTCTGCATCCTCGCTGCCCAGAGAAGGGAAAGCAGAGATGTGAAGACCTGGTGTATTTTATGGGTCACTTGTTTTATTTACAACACCTACCTTAGGTTAGCCTAAGATGCTCAACCAGCTTTGAAGGCAACCCCTTGATCCTAAAAACACCCAAATGTCTGTGTTCTTTCCCTTGGAATTAACTCTCATCAAAGGCCCTGGCAGAGAACAGTTTCCCCCACCTTCAGTTTACTGTCTTCTGACCCCCACACAGGTCCACATGTCTCTTTAGGAGTAAGAGCACACTCAGGAGGGTTGACTCCTCTGTGGAGCACCACAACCTGTGGTCACTTTGCCTTTACCCTCTGTTTACACAGTCCATACATGCAAAAATCCACCACAGAAAAGACATCGGCCAGGTATCTCCATGTGAGGAGTTCCCAGGGCTTTGTCCATCTGGCACCCACACGCCTGCTGAAAACCCATGTTCCCACTGCCTTGCTGGTCCATTCCTGTATAAACAAGAGCAGGCTGTGGCCATCCTGTTGTTTCCACATTCACTGCAGCCATTCTGCCCTCTGGTAATTTTGGACAGAAGCACTTGGGAAATTATAAACCACAGGGTAATATGGGGGGCCTTTCAGTGCTGCTGGCAGTCAGGATTTCTTTTCCCCATTCTTAGTGATTTCAGGTATGAAGAGAAAGGAGATAAATCAGAGTTACAGAACTCGTGAGGATCCACATACTGTCCTGTTCTGCCAGAAAACAAAGAGCAGAAGAATGTCAAATCCTGCAGCCAGGAAGCAAATGTCCCTGCTGTGCACTGTGGGGCTCACGTCCATGCACACACTCTCTGCTGGACACACTGGGCCACATTTGGAGCCAGCCTGGCCAGCAGGCACACCAGCTGCCACAAGAAGCCTCCTGACCTGCCTCACTCTCCAGGAGCACTGCAAGCTCTGGCTCAAGGCACACGTTCTGTCACCTAGGACCTGCCCCTCACTTCACACCAGCCTGGGCACACATGATAGATGTCCTGCTTCCCAGGACTCACAGCCAGTCCCAGGGCACGCTCAGCCCCTGCTTCACTCCTGAAACTGCATCTCCCCAGAGGAGAGCAGAGCCCAGCAGGCAGTTTCTGCTCACCCTAAGCCCCTTGGATTTAGTGGTTTGAAGCCACCCTGAATAAGGCCCCTCAGGGCTCATTCAGAACAAGTGCTCAGCTGATGGCTCTGCCCCTCACCTGGGCGTTCAGCCACAGCCACTGACACCTCCCAGCCCCTTGGTACAGGAGCTGCAAAGGCTCATTTGATCTGCCCTGGGATGGGCTCCTGAGGCCACTGAGAAAACTGGGCACAGCCAGGGGCTTTGGCTCTCCCCGTTCCAGCTCTGCATGCCCCAGGCTGCCCTGCACCCAGCCCAGGGAGCTTCCACAGGTGCCCACAGTCCAGCTCCACTGCCCTTTCCTGAACTGCTCTGCCTTTCCCATCTGCTGCAGAGCTACATTCCCTCCTAACCCCTTTGTCACTTATCCCATTAACACAACATGCTGCTTTTGCAGAAGGAAATCCTTTCCAAGTACCTAACGAAGCTATGCCCCATAATTTTCTATTCATTTGGGAATCCTGCACGTTGCTGAAATACACCTAGCTGTGCTAAGGACTGGCAAGGAGTGCACGGTGGTGTCTAAAGTAGAATTTCCTCTATAACCAGCTTAGAGAGCATTAAGAGCATATTAATAGCAATCTGGGCCTGGCTAAGGATGAGCCAGTGCAGATCCACACTGGAACACCTCACACTGACATGCAGGGCTGTGCTCCCAGCTGCAGCCAGCCTGGGCTCCTTGCACCCTGGGGCTGCAAGCATGAAGTTCTCCAGACTTAAAGCTGGATTAAACACTTGGCCCCAAGCTTATCAGAGAGCTGACCTGTGTCTGGAGTGGCTCCATGCAAGAGCCACAGCTCCTGTACCCTTGCCCAGCTTCAAACAGTGTTAAATGAAGGGACAAGAGGTGGCAGATGGGCACAGAGAGAAACATCTCCACCAGCTGTGTGTTTGTGACAACAGAGCAAGAGAGAGGGAGCAGGATCTGTCCTCTGAGCCCAGAACAAGACATCAAGCCATACACTGTGCCCCTCATCGTGCTTCTAGAGTGCTGTGCAAGCTGTTCCCAGCCAAGCAGAGCCCCAGCTGAGGCCCTGGGACACCTGAAGAATCACCCCTCCCTGGTTGTGCAACGCTGCTGTGATTTGCATAACAGCAAACTATTGCCCAACAGTCATATTTGGGGCTGCTCACAGTCATCCTTTTTACACATACACCAAGCCATGTCAGTATTGGCCAATATTTATTAGATCTTCGCCATCCATCTGCCTGCCTGCATCTCTGCAACACTTGTGCTGCAGCAAACCAGGAGGCTGGGTTTCCCATGATCACTCAAGGAATTGGTTATTTCTCAATTCCTGCTCTCCTGGTGTTTCAAATTCATTCTTTCAGGGACTTTACCCCTCTGATTTGATACCAAAGATGTTCAAGCTGTTCACCTGCAGCTTACTTATTTAGCATTAAATAACAAGAAAAGGGAATGCATAATAACAGCAAGAAAATGCAACTGAAGTGAGATGCTCTGCAGATAGCAGGGAGAGCCCCTCAGAAGGCAGAATGACCCCAATGGTCAGCTCAGCCACCTGAAGCACCTCCAGAGCCTGTGTGAACCCTCAGGTTAATTCCAGATGAATTCCCTAAGAGAAGCCACCTAATACCTGATGACTTCTCCTAAAACTCAGCGTCAAATCGCCGCCCTCAGCCCCAAGGGGCAGTAATGGCACACAAAATTCACTTTTTAGTGAAGCACTGGGCTCCATGAGCTAAAACCTCCCTACAGGATCATGGAGAGAAGGGGTGCACCAGAGTCTGGAGAGGTGGGGATGCTGAATGGGAAGATGATTTATGCCAACATACCAGCCTAGGCTTTAAACCTCAGCCTGGGGTGCTCTGGTGCCCTGGCAGATGGTCCCTGCGCTGCCAAGTGCCCTCCACAGAGCCCATTTGCTGTCATTTATCCAAGTACAAGTCAGCCAGGCACAGCCCTCATGGTGAGGGGAGGCACACAGGTTTTCCAGCAGAGCTTTCTTGAGGCAGCTCAATAGATGGCCGGGAAATAAACCCCAGGAGAGCTTCGCTCTGGGTGGCACCCACTGGAGATAATTGCTGCTGGATACTTGCCTGGGGCTGGGGAGAAGTTCCTACATCAGCACAGCAGAGCTGCAAGCCAGGGACCCCTGCTCCTTCACCTCCACATCCTCCCCTTGCAGCCTGAACCGGGGGAAATTCAGCCACACGGTGAGGTGGCCGGGAGGGTGTCCAGCAGCAGGATGGGTGAGCTGGGTCAAACCGCAGGAGCCCACCTCCCACTGCCCCTCCCTGCCTTCTCCCGCTCCCCCCAGACGAGTTCTGGTTTGTCCTGAGGTTTGCCTCTTGCTCGCCTTGTTTATATGAACGATAATTTTGGATGTGGTAATGGCAGAACTGTAGCAACACGCCTCCCTCCCACCCCCCTTTCTCCATCGGCGGTGTGGGGCACCAGATGCACAGTGCTTTAGACATTTTGGGGCCTGGGAAGGACCAAGCTCCTCGCCTCTCACCTCAGCCTCCCTGTTTACTTCCTCTTCTAAGGCCAGGTCCTGTTGGCAGCCCTCAGACCCTGCCTGGCCAGTGCTGTGTGTCCTGGGAGAGCCTCCCATGCTCCCACCACCCTCACTGCAGCAGCAGGGGTGGAACCAGCCCTGGGTTTCACCTGATTTATTCCATATGCCTTCTATAGGCCTGTCCCACACAAGTCTAATAAATCATGAAACAGATCCTCTCAGAAAAATATTAATAGCCATGTTTATAGTCAGCAGTTTGCAGGAAATTCCCTCCCCACACCTATCTCTGTCAGGCTTATCACTGAACTTTCAGGGGCTGCAATTTTATTATTGATTCCCGTGCCAGGAATCCATGAGCTGCAGGTCCCTCGCCTTGCCCCAGAGATGTGTATCTGAGGTTCATCCCCTGCAGTTATTGATGGTGTGAATTACCACAGCACCTCACAGCCCTTGTCCTGGGGTGTTTCAGCACCAGGCACGTGCTTGTGTTTGCCAGCAGCAGCACCAAGAAGCTTCCTGAAGGATGGTGACACCACCAAGGTGAGGTTCCCTTCTGCCCAACACCAGGAGAGAACAACTCCACTGCTTGGTATCAAATAAGGGAGGCACGGATGGGTGGGATAAGCCATGAAACATCCTGAGAATGGAAGCAACAAGCAGCCTGACGTGATGCAGGATGAGGAGACACAGGTGAGTGCATCCATGCTGTCCTTTAGGGACCTGCTTCCAGCTCAGACACAGCTTTGCTGCTGTTCAGATCACTCCTTGGGTAGACTGAATGGAGCCAGCAGCAAGGCCAACAACCTTGGCCAATATTCCCACCAGAAAAACTCAAGTCAGAGTCACAGCCAAGCACATCCCCCAGGTGGGATGTCTGGTCCTGGCCTTGCTGAGTGCAGCAGGCTTTTCAGTGACTGGCCAGAGGGTTGCTCTGACCTGTTAGGGTTATATTTTTGCAAATCCCATCTAAACATGCTCACCAGGCTTATCCACCACATTATCTTTTTGGGGAGCCCAAAGCAGCCTTACCCTCAGCTCCTAACTCAGTTCTCCCAGGACCTAGCAGTGCAAAGAGGATTTTGCTTCTGGTGACTAATGCTCATCATGCTACAGAGAGAACCAAAAGCAGACAGGTCAAAGAGGAAGACTCACGAATGGCTTTACTTTAAAACTGGTGGCATTGCCACAAGTTGTTTTTATTGTAGTAGTTCTTAAATTAGATGCTCTTAACTGCTCTGAGCCAGTGGACAGCAAATGTAGAGCACAGCAAATGAAATAGCACAGCAGAAAGAACACACGGACAGTTTGCTCCATCCACACAAAATGCCACCCACTGCCTGTGGGAGACGACAGCTGGGCAGGCAGGATGGCCCTGTACCAGCTTCCCCACCTGGAAAATCCCCAGCCTCCTGCTCCTGTGGGAATTGGCAGAGACCAGCCCAGCACTGGCTCAGTGCGTGACACAGCCGTGTCCCCTCTGCCGTGTCCCAGCTTGCCTGAAGCACAGCAGGGAAGGAGCCACCAGGCTTGGGACAAGCTGCAGCCCATGCAGGCAGCACAGGGCGGGCTGGCTGCTCCCTGCTCAGGGGTGACAGCCAGAGAGAGCCTTGCAGGGCTGCACAGGAGCAGGGCTCCATCCCCACTTGATTCTTGTCCCTCTGCAAAACCCGTGTGTGGCACTGTGAGCGCAGGAGGAAGGCTGCCCACACTCCTCCTCTCCTCCCATTCCCCTTCCTGCTCGCAGCAGGCAGGGCTGGGTGAGCCACTCCTGGGTGATTCACTCCCCAGCAGGCAGAAATGCTTTCTCGGATACACACAGCTGGGCACAGGGAAAAGGCACAAGTGCTCTGATCCCAGCTGAATCACTGCGCCCCAAAGAGCTCCTGCATGCAGGGACAGGGCTCCCACTGAGGTCGTGGCCAGGTGAGTATTGCAACAGCACGACGTGACTCACCTGCAGAGAAAAATGCCATTTGGGGTAGGAGTGGGGAACGGGGGAGGAGAGGAGCCCGCTGGGGCACAAACCGGGGGTGGCAGGCACGGAAACACCCAGGTCTGTCTGAGGGTGAGGAGGAGAAACTCCTGAAGAGCACTGAGAGGGCTCAGGGAATGGAGTGGGATGAGCGAGCCCACCCTGAGAGCCACAGGCTCCTCAGCCACGGCTTCTGCATCCCAGAGCTCAAGTGGAAAAGATCCTCACTCAGCCACCGTGCTGGGAGTTTCTCTTTTTTTTTCCAGGACAGGATCTAGCCACACAAGCCCCCACATGAGCAGGATGGTCACAGGAGGCTGGGCTGGATGATGCCAGGTGTCAGACCTCGTGCCAGAGTGGCACTGCCAGGCTCTGGGAAAACCAACCCATGGGACATTGTTCCTGTCCTCCAGTCCCTGGGGCAGCAAGGCCTACACTTGTGCCCCAGCAGTGTCCCAACACCCAGAGGCTTCCATGGCACTGCTTTGGGTAATTCCAGTGGCATGCCCTGCACCTGCCCTACAGGGTAACAGGCTTTTTCCCACACCCCTGTTTTCTTGTCTGTCCCTGAAGGCAAGGCAGCCTTGATCAGCATTTCCATGTTGTGTTGAAACAAGACACAAACTCCCTGGAGTCAACTGTCCTAACAGCCTTGCCAGGGGCAGCAGGAAAATGGGCAGAGATTCCCAGTAAGACTTTCCTAACAAGACTTCCCTAATTCCTGCTAGGAAATGTGTGTCCCTAGTCCAGGGCACAGCCTCATCCCTTCATCCAAGGGAAGGGTGTTGGCCGAGAGCAGCAGTGCTGAGCTGACAAGTCATGATGGAAAGCTGCATCCTCCTGCATCCCCCCAAGCCAGCTGGATTTCCTCCTGGGGACTGCAGAGGAAGGGAAACAGGGCACCATGAACCACCCACACCCAGACCAGCAGAGGGGCTCCCCCATCTCCCTCTGGTGACTGCAGTCCTTGGAGGATTTCAAATTAATTAGGCTGGATCATTAGCTCAAGCTGCAGCCCTGCTGGTTCATGGAGCCCTGGGACCTGTTGTCCCAGAGGGCAGAGCCCAGAGCAGTGTCCCCAGAGTGGTGGCAGTGTTTATGTATATGATAACAGCATGTCAGAGCAGGGGTACAGAGCCAGAACCCTGTTGTGCAGCGTGCTGTTCAAATGGAGAGGTAAAAAAAAAGTAATATCTATCTATATAAATAAAGCAGGCATATCTCCATTGGGAATTTCTGAAAAAAAGAAACAAAACAAAAACAAAAAAATCACTCTTTGGGATGCAAAGCAGCTAGGCCTGGAGAGCAGCTAAGAATTGTTATTAAATAAATTAATTAGCTCAGCAGAGCCCGCCAGGTACTGAACACTTTCCACTTCCAAGCAGGTAAATGAGTCCGTGGGAACAGAGGCTGCTCCACGCCTGCCAGGCAGCACAAGCTGCATTTTAATGTGCATGCAATTTCTGCAGCTCTGCCCCTGGGACTGGCACACCAGGTCGCCAGGAGGGACCAATGAGCCCCGAAATGTCAGGGACAGCAGTCACCTTGCTGTGTGCCTGATGCAGAAGGGGTTTGTGCAAAGGGATGGCTGTGCCCAGCACAGCCTGGAGCCTTCCGTGCTGGGAAGCAGCAGGTCTGGAGCCAGCAGGGCTGTGTGGGGTGGCACTGAGCAGGGCTAGGGGGGCAAGGAGAGCTGAGCATCACCTCGGAGAGCACAGCTCCACACTTTGCATGGCCAAGTGCTGCTGCAGGCAGGGTGCCTTTGATCCCCTCCCCAGCCCCATCTCACTGCCTTTAAACACCAACTTTCATCACCCTGGGGTCTGGCTGAGGAAAGTCCTCTCCTGTCCTAACTGCAGCTGACACTGGCTGGCTGGGGCTGGGCTGGCAGCAGGTGACCGGGCAGCACTGCCCTCCTGACAGGGTCAGAGGTGCGAGCTTGGATTTGATCCCAGTGACCCAGGGCCAGGCTGGGGTCAGAGCACGCTGAGAGGAGACAAAGGAAGAGGAAAACAGGAGCTGGGAAGGAAAGGCGGAGGTGGTAATCAGGAACCAACCTTCCATCCTTCCTTCCTTCCATCCTTCCTTCCTTCTTTCCTTCCATCCATCTCCCACGCCAAACATTCTGCATCAAAAGGTGAACAAATCTCTGATCAGCTTTGCTAAAACTGAGGATTTCAAGGGGACTGTAGAAAACACCAGGAGTGCTCAAGCCTTTCTTCCAGGGAAGTGGGAAGCTAGATCTGTGTTATAAGAGGAAGTCCACAATTACTGCACAAGTCGTTACTGGAAAACAAAATTCCCTGGCATGTTGCAAATAAAATCTGAATTCCCCAGTCTGGGGTTCAAGACAGCCCACAGCCTTCATTCCAGGGCCCATCTGAAAGATAAAATGAGATGATATTTACGATGGCGGAGACAGATAAAAGTTTGTAGGGGAAAAACTCTGGGAGGGCATTTCAAACAATTACTATTACATCCAAAACAGCACAAGAGTCTTGCAAAAAGAAGCCCAGAGTGCTGAAAACTCTGATATTAAATCTCTGTCCACACCCTCCCCGTAATCTGAGCAGCACTACTGCACACAGCTCAAGAGAGCAGGACTGTGCTGCCTCTTCCTCTCCTTGGGGAAAGAGAGTTAAGTCACTGAGAATCTTTGAATAGCCCTTATTTTTCACTGTGGGTGACAGCAGCTGTGTCCCTGCATTCCAGGACACACCAGGACTGGGGTCTCTGCTTTGAGACCAGCCCTGGGTAGAAGAGTGACCCACAAACCAGCAGTCAGTGCTCTCCCCACGCAGCAATGCATCCCCATTCAGGCTGATTCCTTCATGGACCCCGATCCCTGCCCTGGATCAACCCTCAGCATTCCCCATGGGGGCTGTCCTAAGAACAGAGCACTAACCCAACCTTCCACGCACTCCTGCCATGCACTCCTGCCCGCCCATACAGATGTGCCTGCCTGGACAGATGTGTCTCCCCATATAAGCATATCCCCTGCCCTTTCCTCCAGCTTCCTCCAGAGTCACAACAAGCCCCAGAAGCTCCCCAAGGGGCTGCAGAAGCATCTCGTGTCACCCCATGGTTCAGCAATCCACAGATTTGCCATGATTTGGGCAGGATTAGGCAGAGCTGCTGGCAGGCTGAGCTGCCCAGGGAGGACAGATTATTCCCGACAGGAGCCAAGACTCTGAAAAGGGACATTGTTTCAAGGATGATTTGCTCTTTCCCCCTCACACACACACAAATCTGTAGCTCCAATCTGGCTTTTCTGTGAGGCACCTGCTACCACCTGTGGTCAGCGATGAGACAGGAGAGGGATAAGCAAAGGAAGAAGGGAATGAAAGATGAGCAGGTCAGACAAACCCAGGATGCCCTGCAGAGGGGCTGAGCTCTGTCTGGGTGCTCAGCCTTGCCCAAACCCAGCTGCTCCAGGTGCTGCACAGTGCTCTGAGGAAGCAGAAGATGCTCTGCTTCCCTCTCAGGCCAAGCCCTGGCTCCCCTCCCAACAGCCCTGCTATGCTCAGGAGCCTCGTGTTCAGATCTTGCTGCAGGGAACAGGTTGCAATGCTCACTCCCCTCCCCAGCCCATCCTGCTCGGGGTGTGCTGGCAGCTGGGAAGGGGCAGAGCTGGAACACTGACCCCAGGCCCTGCAGGAGCTCGGCTGGGAGGGCGATGCACGCTGTCCTGGCCTCCCC
>VRYO01001726.1:3222137-3249736 GCA_009812075.1 Sialia sialis | reverse complement strand
TCCCCTTTGTCTTAACCTTAACCTCAACCTCCAGCCAGCTGCTGCCCTCCCCTTTATCAGGCAGCAAACTCCCCACCTGCACATTTTCCCCGTATCCTTTTTCTGCCAGCACAGTCCCTGCCCCGATGAGCTGCAGGCAGTCCCACACCAACCTGACCTCTAAACTTCAGGAACGCAAATTAAAATGGGCCTGAGAGATAAACCAGCCTCCCAGGTTTACTTTTAAGCCCAATGCAAATGAATACATTTTGCAAAAGTCAACATTGCCTCCTACTGCAGCACTTTAAAACAAAAAAAAGAAACCCTTGGATTATGGGATGGCTCGGAACCAGGTTTGGTCCATGGGGCAGAAGCATCTGTGAAACATGCAGCCAAAGAGGATGGAGAATGCCTTGAGGTCTTTGCAAAGTTCCTGCGAAGGATTTAGTGGGAGGATTTGCATCTGCTGAGCAAAGAACAGTGCCTGGGGCTGTGCCCCCAAGACCCACTGGTCCCAGTGGTCAGGGTTGCTCAAGCTCCAGGGTTCACCCACTGTGCTGGGAGCGGGGCAGGAGCACTGGGTGAGAGTCATGTTCACACCCTGACTCCCTCCAAACACTCACGATGGTTTGGAGCAGGATGCCAGAAACACCCATCATCAAACTTCACTTTTTTCCTTTAGTCTTTGCCTTAATCCTTTAATGAATTAAGTGGAGCAATTAAGCAGGATTTTTGTTTCTTTTTAAAGTGAACGCACATGAAAATGGAGATGAGTATTTTTGCTTGAACGCTTAATATGATAATTAATGCAAAGACCCTCAGCTTTAGGGATTCTCCACACCTCTCACCCAGGCCGTATATCTTGCTGGCAGACTGCCTCTCATTCTTATTCCAACAAAGGTTGCCCCTTCCTCTTGCTCATGCTCTGCCTGCACTGCACAGATCATGGGGAAGAGGGAAGGGTGGACAATCAGAGCTGCTTCAGAGCAAAAGCCCCAACCAAGCATCAGTGGTGGAGAGTGCTGCCATAGCAGAAAATGGAGAAACTTCCTTTCTGGGGAAACTCAGAGAGGAGCAACCTTGCTATCCAGCAATGCATCCATCCTTCACCTCAAGCAGCTGAGTTGAGCCCTCATGCCCAGCTCGCTGGGGAAGGGTTTGCTGGGCAGGGTGATGAGGGAAGTGCCTTCCCCAGTCCTGACAAAACAGAAGGTTTGGCTCTTCAAAGGAGGCTGGTCAGGCTCATCTTCCAAGGCAGTATTTCCATACCCTGTATCTTTTGGCCTCACCAAACCTCCCAGTCCTCAAGTCCCTGCTCCCCTTCTCTGCTTCCCCTCATTCATCTACTCCCTGTTTGGCTTAAAATATTTGCAAGTATGGTTGAACATCTCCATGCCTGAGTTTCCTCACCACTGCAAAGGAGGTTAATGATGCCCCTGCTTCCCTGGAGGCACTGGCAGATGACAGACATCTGGGGGATGCTATGGGGCCCAGGTCAACACTGTGGAGGCTCTGCCACCCCTATTCTCAGCACACACTTTTTACCAAGAAGACTGTCAACCCTGCAGACATCATTATCCCCTGTCCCAGGAATGAAGGGAAGGAACCTGGGACTGATACAGATCAGAGCAGCACAACTCTAAAGGTAAATTTCTCAGGTATTTCTCCAAGTGTTTGGACAAAGTGCTTCAAGGAGAGGCAAAGTCTTACTGTAGCTCCATGAGGTGTTACCAAAGCTGGCTCACTTGAAAGCAGGCAGTGGGCCACCAGTGAATCCACAAAGACCAGCACTGGGATTTGCTGTTTGGGAAATGCCTCTGCAACCTGCATCTCTTCATTTTCGACTCCTTTTTCCTTTCAATTTATTTTAAACGTCTTCCTTTTTTCATCAAAACACATTTCCTGACACAAAAAGGTCTTGGTATATGTTCTCTGACTCACTGAACTGCCCAAACAGATCTCCTGCCTCCACAGGAACTGGACCATCCTGTTTGTGGGTACAGCAGCCACCCCCAGCCGTGTGCTGAGGGCTGAGGAAAGCTGTTCCCATTGTGGAACACTCCCTGCCAGATGTGGGCAAGCCCTCCCTCACATCTGGAGAACAGTCAGACATTTTGATTTTCTCTCTCAATTGTTTGTTTCCTTGTCCTGAGCAGGACAAGCCTTGGAGATGAGGCTCTTTGCCTCTTTCTGCAGAACAGTCCACCAGCTTTTATTCCTGTAGGACTAAGGTTTTGCAAATCCAGAAGGAAGACAATAATACCTTCTGAAAAGTAGAAGTTTTTTGCTAGCCTGTGAGAAGTCAGTGGGATTTTGGACAGTGGATTTGTTCAGTAGAAAAAATTCATGGAGGTTTGGGCCGCTGGTGCAGTGTCCCTCGGTGGCCACTGCCCTTTACAACACACCTGAGACCCAACCCTTTTCCATCCCAAGGCACAGAGTGCTGCAGGGATTGCAAAGCCTGTGGTGATCATGGCCAAACATAGCAGTCAATAAAGCTGATGACCTTTGCCTGGTTGTCCAGTCAGTCAGAGGAAACACTTTTCCCCTCGGGCTCCTGTACTAGATGTTTCAGAAATTGGGGAGATTGCTCCCATAACATCCCTGGGAAATCTCAGGGACACACCATCCATCAATATTTTGCAGTCTGAGACAGTAGCAGCATCTCCTGCTGCACTGGTACAAGCCCAGACACTGTGCTCTGGCTTCCTGTAAACAAAAGCTGTTTAGCTCTAAATTCTTCTTTTGGCTCAGGCTCCCTGGTTCAGTGAGGATGGTATCGAGATAATCATCACATGGATTGTATTCCTGGTACAAGGCTCCGTTGCACAATGGCGCCTCTTTTAATGCCCTTGGAGCAAGGAACTTCCAGCTTGGTTTCTCTGCCAGGTGTCAGGTCTAAGCACCAAGGCAAAGGAGAAGCAGAGAGCAAGGATCTGAGGAGCATGGAAGTCTGGGAGGGTTAACAGATTAATAGACAAACATTTATGGACTTCAATGCAAAGGAGAGAGTACAAAGGATTTGGGCTGGAGTAGAACTTTTTCCCCAAAGCAAGACAAAGAAGGAGAGGAGTGGTCTTTCCTAGGGAAAAGAGTTAGTGGTCCAGGATTTTTCAGGCCAGAACAGAACAAACGCAAATTACTTCCCTACTTCAAAATTAACCTCCACTTTGAAAGAGTTTCTGCTCAAGCCAGGCAAACCAGAGACATCTGAGTGAAGCAAGAGTGTGGGCAGACCCTGCTCTGCCTGTGCCTGATCTCCCAGTGCCCATGCAATCCCCAGCACACGATCCAGTGCACTGGACTAAAAGTTAAATATCCAGTCCAAGCTGGTTGTGTGGCATCAGTGAGGGGAGAGACTCATCTTCTGGGAATGGCTCGTTCTCCACCTGAACTATGGAGCTGTAATTTAACTTCTCATCTTTGCTCTCCCCTTCAGATAAATTAGCTCACTGTCCTCTATCCCCACCTCCTAGTAAGACCCAAGCAATTCCCATGTTGTCCCCTCCTCTATTATTCATTGCCACCCCCACCAATCTCTTCCACAACCACCAAGCTGAAGTTTGGTTTCTCAGCCAGGGTGGTGGAAAAGCACCTCTGTATTAATCCACCCATCACAGCCCCAGCTCCTTCCTGCAAAACTGGGCCAGGAGGAGGCACTTACTGGGTCCCTGCCTTGGCCAGAAGCCACTACGCCTTGCAGTGCATGGTGGGGAGAAGGGGATCCAGTGCAGCAACTTCAGAGAGACTTATGGTGGCCTGGGACATTCCTGGTGCACAAAAGCATGGCCAAGCAAAGTCCTGTGAAGGGGACCAGCTCCTGAGCTAGTCACACCAAGAAGGAGTCTGTGATATACCAGCAATCTGGGAACGGCCAGCAATACCATGAGAGAAACCTCCTGCCAGACCTGGCAGTGAGAGGCTGTTCCCTGGGCATGCCAGCAAGGAATTCACCTCATCCCCCACCACCCACTCAAGTCTGGTGGGCAGTTTTGCTGGAGATCATTTCCCCAAGCCTTGCTGGGACATGGTGTCTCCTCTTCCCACGGTGTCCTGTCGGGGACTGCGGTGACACGCCACTCCGGAGTCAGTCCTGGTGGCAGGGCCAGCAATGAGATCAGCCACCATGAGATCAGCCACCGTGAGATCAGCCATCCGGCACGCAGGACAGAACGAGAGGCTCGGGATGAGCTCATGCCTGCTCCGCATGGACGGATGGAGGGCAAGGAGGAGACACGCTGACTCGCCAACTCATCCCATGACGAGGGCCTGCTACAGCCCACTGTCCTGCCAGGAAAACGTGCAGCTCCAGCCCCCCAGTGGGGCTCTGTTCACATGGATGATGGCAGTGGGGCCATGGCACACCTTGGTTCTCTGCCTTCCCCACAGCACCGAACCTTCTCCCAGGGTCTCGAGCAGGATCTCACCCCATCCCATCAGGGTCCCATCTGTCTGTGGAGTGATGACATCCCCTCTGCGGGCTGGCATCCCAGCCTTCTGTTGCACTGAGCTTCTGACTCTGTCCTGGTGCCAGATGGCTTCGGAGGCAGATGACTTCATCTCTTTTAAAGGGGCAAGGGATCTGTCAGCAGTGCCCTGTAGGAATCAATGTGCATCATGCTTGGTGGGAAGCCAACACAGGGAGCATGCCACAGCATCCTTATGATCCCACACAGGGCCCAAAGAGGCTTGGATTCCAGTCCAACACTGCCAGCAACCTCGTGTCCTTCACTCTGAGCCATGAGTCATGTTTGACTTGTCCCAACAAAAAGCCTGTGGGGTGGGGGACACAGCTCCATAGTGATGCCCTCCTGAGTGTCCAAGGGCAGGGACTACCCAGCGCTCAGCCTCATGAGCCAAAGATGTCTTAATAGATCCTACACTGAATGGAGGGAGTGGTCTGCAGTGCATCAGCCTCTGTTCCCAAACCTGTGTGTGATGGTGGCTTGAGTCAAACTCATTCATCACTGGACTCCTCTTGGACTTCAATCCAGGACAACCTGCAGCTCAAACGAAATCTCAGCTCAAATTTGTACTAGCTACAAAGGGTGAGTCTCAGAGTGAGAATTAGGTGTGCTCACACAGATATGATTCAAGGGCTGTAATTACCACTCTGCTGCAAGGGGAGAGATGGATCCAGCCTGTGCCCCTTGGGAGATTCCAAGCCACCCAAATGTCCCTCTCAAGACAGCACCCCCTCATTCCCGCACAGATTCTGCCTGTCGGGGAGCTGCGGGCTGTTTTGCAGGTCTGCAGGAGCGATCCTGAGTCACTGGAGCCGCTCCATCAGCGCTGGTCAAGGAGGCTGCAGGCAGACACAGCTCGGGGAGCCCATCCCTGCCCGGGACCGCATCCTCCCCGCCCCCAGCACACCTCCCGCTGGCTGGGGAAGCGCTGCCGCCGTTCCAGGCAGATAATCGCCCCTTCCCTGGCAAGTCCCTGCACGC
The DNA here is from genome assembly GCA_009812075.1 of Sialia sialis. Taxonomy (NCBI): domain Eukaryota; kingdom Metazoa; phylum Chordata; class Aves; order Passeriformes; family Turdidae; genus Sialia; species Sialia sialis. The sequence continues at coordinate 3,244,310 of VRYO01001726.1, read as the reverse complement.
TGCCGTGCAAACAGAGCCGCAGAGCACGGCAGCAGCGCCGGGCTGAAGGGCCAGACACACAGACAGGCTCTATTCTCTGCAAAGGGCAAACAGGAGTTGTTTGTCCCTGAGGGAGGTAACTCAGATTCCAGCGCAGCTCTGAGATGGACGTGTGCTGGAGGTTTGGAGCTGGGCTGATGTATCAAGGAAGGCACTGTGGGAGACCGGGGATCGCTGAGGAAATGCCCACAGGAGTCTGGCTGCCCTTCCTCACCAGCACAGCTGGAGCATTCCAGTCCCAGCTCAACCAGACCCTCAGCAGGGATGATCAAGGGGGTCACACCATCGTGGCTGCTGCTCAGGGCAGAAGGGTTTGGAGAGAAAATCCAGTGCCACACCTCAACAGCATTGCCCTGACCTCCAGGCCCATGGAGGAACACTCCAGTGCTGGCCAGGGAAGGCACATGTTTGGGAGGATGAGCTGGAAGATGGGCCTGCAGGCATGTCTTCAGGAGACAGCGAGTCCAGTCATTGCCCCTGTAAGGGCTTCTTGCTGGTCCAGAGAGGCCTCTGGTGATTTCCCCACCCCAGCCTGAACATGCTGCTTCTCTGCATGCAGGTAACCCACAGCAGAACGTCTTGGCTTTATTACATGGAGATCTTGGGTGGAACCAGGAAATGAAATCTCTCCCCATGATTAGGAGAAAGAAGCACCCTTGCCAGCCAAGTGATGGAGCTCTGACATTCCCCACACCCTGGAAAAGGTCCCATTGCTTCTGACCGGGTGAGAGAGATCCCAGCAGTGGGACATGGTGGCATGAAGCACTGACAGCAGCTTGTGGAGCACTGTTGTGACTGCCTGAGTGGTGTGAAGGACAAAGCCAGGCACCATGCACAGCTCCATCTTCTTTCTTTGCTCCTGGCACAGTTCCCCCAGCCAGGCCAATTGTCTCTGCTTGCAAGCACAGGTAATTCTGCAACCCACCCCTTTCTGCAGGAGCAGGAGTTGCTCCTTGGGATAAACACAACACATTTCTTCCCAACCCAGTCTGACTTCAAGATGAGCAGGAGAGCTGAGGAGGCAGAGCCAGAAAGTTTTCACCATTTCCAGCCTCTCACCATTCTCTCATGGAATGAAGAGCTGGGCCTCAGGAAAAGTTCTCCTCTGCTACTTGGACTTCCTGGATCACTGGGATAGTAACCAATCTAAATGAGCTCTAGGAGACCATATTTGTGTTTGTATGGAAGGCAGAAGTCCATCTTAGTATCCTAGTAATATGAGGAATACAATATATATTATATGTATATTATATATATAAAATATATGCATTTTATATATATTAGATATATAGATATATAGATATAGATATATAGATATATAGATATATAGATATATATGTAATAATGAATATGATAATATGAGGATTTTGGGGGTTCCATAGCTAGATTGCTGCTCACCCCAAAGCCATGATTTAATTAGGAAAGGTGATGTTTGTTACTAAACCATCTGGTACATTTGGAAAAGCAGGTGGGCTTTTGGATAATCAAGCCGTCCTTCAGTCATATTCTCCCTCACGTTCTGCTGCTCCAGAGCCAAGGAGCAAAGTTTTTTCTGAGAGCTGAGTCCCCTGCAGCCAGCAAGAACAGTACCGCGCTCTTCTGTGGGAAGGAACACCCAAGTGCCACCAGCCTGCTGGCAACAAGGTGGAGTTGTCAGTGGCTTTTGCATTCACTGGATATTCTACATTTTCTGTAAGGGATCAGGTAATAAACAGCTTACACCCAACTTTTCTGCAGGGCCTGACCAATACACAGCTCTTCCACGAGCACCAGCCTACCCAAAGAGCATTTTATCAGCAGAGCAAAGAAAAGGGATGAAAGAGGGCCCCTGTCACCACCTGGGAGAGCAAGAAGACAGTGCAGACAGGGTGAGCTGGCTCGTGGGTGGCATTGCTGAGATCAGCACTGCTAGCTGAGGGTTCACACCTTGCTACGCAAGATGAGACCAAGTCCCCAGTGCTCCAGATGCAAGCAGAAGGAACAAAGCACCCATGCAGGCATGAAAGGCTCCAAACACAGGGAAATGCTGGTTCTTGCAGCAATCAGCTGATGACTTGAAGCCAGAGGTTTGCTCACTTGCACCTTGGTGTGTCTAAATATAATACAAGAATTGTTCTGAGCCCTGCATCAGCCCCGCTGAAATCCACCCACCAATACCTGATTTTCTCGCCTTCCTCAGTTGCAAGACACGGGACATGCAGCTTGTGTGAAGGAACTTTTCCTTTCCTTCCTCCCATTGCCATCCCTGGCTGCTCACCAGGCCTCCTCTCATGAGATGTCCTTGAAGAGGAGCTAATTTGCAATTTCAAGGTACTATTACTTCTATTGTCACTTTCATAATCCATAAAACTTCACTACATGTTCTCCTAGAAATCATCTGAACAAACCAGCTGGAAAAACGGACAAGCTGCACATGTAAATCCAACTAAAAGTTTGCCTTCCTCCTGTTCAGTTCAAACTGTTTCTAAAAGGCCATGAACAAGCTTGAAATCAAAGTCACTTTCTAAGTGAGTTAAGATGCTGTGAGCAGAGCACCCAAAAAGAGCATTTGAAGCACAAAAGCTACAGAGATTTCTCAACCCAGCAGTGTTCGACAGTGACCTCAGGGAGATTGTTCAGTCTCACCATACCACATTTCCTCTCTCATTCCTGGTACAAACTCCCTAGATTTAATCTAAATTCCTGACCAAATCTGACTGCATCAAAACCACATTTTCTGGTGAATTTACCATATTGCTCTCACTCATATCCACCAACAACTCCAAATAGTCCCAATATATCATGGGCTAACTTCTTGGACTTGCACCATGAAATCACATGGATTTTCCAACAGATTGGTGTCATGTATTTAAACTGACAGCATCTAGTTTGAGACAAGTTCCATTTGAGGCTGTACGTGTGGCCAGAGGATCAATAACCTCCGGTCTTGGGAGGCTTGCTAGTGACCAGCAAGGTGCAAGTTTGCACCAACCACTCCTCCTCAAACGGGATGTTAATAGACCCTGTCTCCCACCTCCATTCATTCCTGTGCCACCGTTGTACACAAAGCCTCACGAGGAGCAGCCAGACACCTGTGTGTGTGCCTGGAAGTTAAAATTGTCCAATTTCCACATTCTTTTTTTTTTTTTTTTTTCCTTCCAAAACCATACAGAAAGCTTTCTGGTAATTTCATCTGCAAAAATGCACCAGAGGGGAAGGAAACTTCACCTAAAGCTGAACATTCACTTCCCATGTTGAGAAGTACCCTGTTAGGAGGAATGCTAATATTTACTGGGGTTTGGGGTGGAAAGGAAGAGGGGAGGCAGAAGGGGACAAAGAGGACTGAAGGACCCTCGTGGAGACACCCACAGGAGAGTCTGTGTCCTTCCACCTTGGTCCAGCCCTGAACAACTCCCCCAGAGTCAGGATGCTCTATTTGTACAAACAACCCCCACAAGCTCCTGTACGTTGTCTGGTCTCCCCATGCTGCCATCTCTCCTTGCTGCCTCCCTCTCCTCGCTCTGCCTCCTGCCTTTTCAGGACAGGACCACCTTTTCATCCTCTCTGTGTGCAGCACGGAGCACCCCGGGGCTTACTGGCGGCAGCCGAGGTTTCTGGGGGCTCCCCCACCACAAACAACAACAACCACCTTCAAAGTGCCTCTCGCATGCAGCTGCTCTGAGGGCAGATTCAGGTTTCCCCCACCCCCTTCTACCCATCCCTCCTTACAACACCCACCAGGCAGATATTTAAAAACAATCTTTGAGTTTTTCAGGTGTGTTGGAGGGATTTACCTGACATATTCCACCAGCCCACCACCCCCACCCCCCCTTGCAGTTGAAGCCCTTGGATTTCATGGCAATGCTAGTTAATCTAACAGTAAAAAGCGCTGCAATTATTTGGCTGTAAGGCTTGGGTGCTTGCCCAGCTCTGACACACGCACACATACACACACACACACACAACTTCACTTCGGCAGCGGGCGATGCCTCTCCTCCTCCTCCAGCCCGTCACGGAAGGGCTGGCGCTCCTGCGAGCGAGTTCCACCCCTCGCAACTTTCTCCCTCGCTTCTCCCGAGCGGTGCCGCCGGAGTTGCAGCCGGCAGAACCCCTTCTTGCAGGGATTTCTCGGAGCCCTCTGTGATTGGCAAGCAGCATGGAGCCCCGGCAGCCAGCGAGGTGCTGCTGCGGGAGAGGATTTTCAGCGGAGGGAGCAGAGAGACAGTGAACTGCAGGAGAGGGCTCTCTCCTGTTGCAACAGGTAAGGCACGCTGCTCGCCGGTGCGGGGAGTTGGAATGACTCAGGGAGCAGTCTGTACATGGATGGAGGGAGGCATGGAGGATGCAGAGATTTAGGGGTGAAACTGCTTTTGCATGTGAGTAACTTTTGCTGGAAGCTGTCTTCACCTACAGAGAGTTTCGGGATGCAGAGCTTTTTATCTCTTCCTCTCTTCTGGCGCCCCTATCACGGGGCTTATGGAAGGAGGCAGGAAAAGCTTCACTGGTGTTTGCATCTGGCCTGAGCTGGGGAGCTTCAGCAGGCTGCAGCCAGTGCAAGCAGGTGGGCTCCAGGTATCAAAGGCAAAAGCGACGCTGCAGAGCAAGGCAGGTGTGGAGGGAGTGAGCAGAGAAGAACTCCAGGTGTCTGAGCAGGGCGGGATTTCTGCAGGGAGCAAGCTTGTGCTGGAGGAAATGGATGAGCTGTGGCAGGAGCGTCTGGCTGTAGGCTCGGCTTTTGGTCATGTACAGCCCCACTAACCGGGGTGAGGTGGTACCGCTCCAAAATGTCCCCACGTGCCCCACTGAGCCTCTTCCACTGTCACCTCGAAGTGGGCTGTGCTGTGGGGATCCCTGAGTGCAGCCACAGCGCTGGTGTTGTCAGCCCAGGTTCCCTGTACACTCAGGTAAGAGCTTTTCACCTGCCCTTGTGCCCCTCCACGACATGGAGCTGGAGCTTTTGTGTGTCTGCACCTTCGTTCGCTGCCAGGTGCCTTGTGACAGGATGAAACCCCAGAGCAAGCCCAGTCCCACTTCAGGGCGTGCAGGAATTATTTCCTATGTACATGTGCAGCCCTGATAAAAGAGGTGAAAATCCAGGGAGGCAGGCCTGGGCACTGGGAGCCGGCGGCGCCCTTCCAAACTGCAGTTATCAGCTAATCAGCCTCCCGGGAAAGGGAAGGCGGACTCGGTGGAGCACGGCACTCCAGAGGGGCAAAGATCAGCGGTCACGCGACTGGGGCTGCTTCAGAGAAAGCCCTTAAAGAAAGCTCTGACTCCTTAGCATTTGTGGCTGCGGAGGGCTGAGAGATTCCGGGAGGTTTGGAAATTCAGGCTGTATGGGGTACGAGCTGGGCAGGCTCTCCTGGGCAGGCAGGGCTGTGGCAAACAGGCTCCTGCTTCGCCCAGGGTGCCCTGGATCCCGGCAGGTGGACATGGAATGCTCTGTTCCCCCTATTCCGGCACCCAGAGGGGCAAGGAGCAGGCAGGGATGTGTAGGGAGCTGCTGTGGCTCTCCAGGCTGTCAGCCAGAGAGATCTGGGAGGTTATCGGAGCTTCGGGACAGAAAGCAAACAGTCTGTGTTGGGCTCCTGAGCAAGGCTGGGCTGTCTCGGGATTCGGGACAGCGAAGTCTCCGCGTTTTGTGTGCTTTTATCACCTCCTAATATGCAGCACACCTCGCCTTCCCGGGAACGGGTCAGGGACATCCATCCGTCTGTCTGCTAAGGTTGGGGTTCCTGCGGGTCTGGGCAGGGCACAGGTCTCTGACCCAGCCGGGAGGTTCGGTCTCTGCTTCTCCCAGTCTGCCTGTCGTGCTCCAGCGTGCTCTGTAGCATTCCCGAAAGGAGCCACCTGCCCTGCCCGTGGAGGAGAGAGCGCAGCATGGTCCGCTCGTCTCCTGAGCTTTTCCCTCGCACCATGGATGCATTTCAAATCCTAATGTTCCCAAACCAGTGCATCTCCCAAGCCTGCAAACAAACAAGCATCATTCATGTACGAAGGGAGAGTTCAAAGGAGGCACGACACCTGGAATCAAACATCTGTTAGGAACCTAATGCATTTTGCATCCTGCTCGCCTGCCAACTGCTCCAAGGCAAGTCCTGCAGGATCGTTCCAGCTACTGCATGCTACAGCAATGGCATTCCCTGCTCCGTGCACCTCGCTTTGTTTTTTGCCACGTGTGGAGCATGCAAGTTAGCAGTTAGCAGTGGGCTTCCTCCTGTATCATGGACAAACATAAGAGGATTAAATTCCCCTGAGCCCTTTTAAATTTTTTAAACTGAGTTGGCAGCGTGGATGCTGCATTGTCTATTAACAAGGTGATCTGCTGAGCAAGCAATTTTTTCTCTTACCACACTTTTTCCTTGCCAATGAGGCAGGTACTGCTTTATTAGCAAAGAAACTTTCTCCTCTAATTCTTGGAAGTAGGAGCTCCAGGGAGGGGCAGGCTGCAAGGGCTGCTGGAAAGGTTTGTAGCTCAGAAATGGACACGGAGCAGGGTTGAAGCAAACCAAAGGAAACACTTTCTTTTTCTGTACAGCGGCATAATTACCTGCGGAACAAATTGCCACAGGATATTGCAGACACCAAAGTTGTATTTGGCTTCAAACAAGGTTTTGATCCATTTGGGATGGATGGCTCCAGTGAAGGTTTTTAAGTGCAACAGCCCAAGATCAGCCATGTACTTGCGCCGATGCTGAAAAGTTGGAGAAAGGAGCAGGTTACCCGTGCCTTATTTTTTATGGCACCCTACTAAGTAATCAAAAGTGGGAGAGAGAATTTTGGGAGAGAGAATAGAGGTAGCCAAGCAGGGCTATTTTGATGCTCTTACATTGTGTGACTATTTTTGAGCGGCCGGGCTGCACGTTGGATAGATGCTGTGACTCAGGCAGCCCGGGAGACGCTGGTTATGCCATGAATAGATGCTCCATATGGCCCAGGCTGACAGGGACACTGTGTGCCCAGCCTGCTTGTCACAGGTGCTCCAAGCAGTGTCCACGCACCCTTGCTGGCTCCTCAGAGGTGCTGCGATGGCAGGAGATCCCAGAAATTCGCTTCCAGCAGAGAGGCCGGAGCAGCAGGGAGTGACCAGTGCTGGGAGCACAAGGACACACTGTGGCAATGGCACCAGCCTGGGCAAACGCGTCTGTCCTGGGGGCTGATCTTTTCTCCGGTGAAACACCGAGCTGCCCCAGGGCACGGGCTGGCCGTGCAGCGCTTTGGACACGGCACAGGAGGTGGGCGGCTGCGGGCAGGGCTGCGAGCTGAAGGTTTTCTATCAGCTTGCAGGTATCCCTTTGCGTTCAAGAAATACCCGCTGCAGGGAATTTTTGTGGCACGGCTGCCGGCATTCTGGCCAGCCATCCTTGTACGAGGGAGGATGATGCCCTGATTGTCTCATTCATTTTTTTTTGGTCCTCTGTGTCCTTACGCTGCCTGCAAAGGCAGGAGAGGGACGGGAAGGAGCAGGGCGAGCAGATGGCAGCGGATGAGAGGGGCTGCAGGCAGGGCAGAACGCTGCTCTCCGTGCCCACCGTCGGGCAGCAGAAGCGAAACGCCAGCGGGGTGCTGGGCAGGGGAAGAAAACACGGTGGGATCAGTGCAGGAACAGGTCTGAATGAGAATTGCCGAGTAGGAGGGAGGAGCACGGAGGGCAGGGCTGTGGTGCAGGGCACATACAGGCTGAGCAGTCCCTGTCCTGGCAGCACTGGGCTGCTCACCTGCATCCAGCAGCTCACAAGGGCCCTCATGCCCGCCAAGATGCTCTTGGGCTCCTTCCCAAAGAGCTCTAGCGATTTCAGGTTGGCATGTGTGCTCCCCACGGGGAATCACTGCAGGGCTGCCAGCGCTCAGGTGATGAGGGCAGTGGCCTCATTGCCAGCACCGGGTTGAGTTAAGGTGACACTGAGGACTCGCAGGGTCAGACAGCTCAGGGTCAGAGCCTCTTCAACACTGGGCAGAGCTGCTGCTCTCACCAGGCTGGGGTGAGCTGAGCCCTGTCTGGGTCCAGGGCTCTGGATGGGATTTGTGAGCGGGGACCTCTGCTCTCCCAGCTCTGCAGCACCTAAGTAAACAGCTGTTTGGTGAGCAGCAGCATTCATGAAGCTTGGTTGCCTGCGGCGCTCCCTCTTGTGTGGATTCTCTGATGTCTAATAATCGGGCTGGGCTCACATTAGAGCTTTTTCTTCCAGTTGGGAGTCGTAATTTGGATTTCTCTCCTCTATCCTGCTGCGTTTCACAAGCTTGTGCAAAGTTAACTCCTTTCAAGTCTTTGCCTATCTGGTTAAATTTGGCTGAAGCTGGCCAGTGGATCTGAAGGGTAGCAGGGTTGACAGTGTGGTGCCACACACCCAATTCCCTCAGCAGTCTGCAGACAGGGGAATGATTATCAGTGTAAGATAACTTGCATCCCAAGCATGAAGAAGATGTGAAAGGCTCCGTTTTGGCAGGAGAAAGTGATCAGGGAAGAGCTCAGGATCCCTTGTGGGCTCTCACAGATAGTTTGCAGTGACTGAGGTGTAAGGTCCTTGGTGCTAAAAGTCTCCATGGCAGCTGAATCACAGGGTGAGTGGGGCACAGTCCCAGCATCAGCGGAGTTGGGGCACACTCATGAGAGATCCTGCCATGCTCCACCTGGCTCTTGTGCCAACATGCTTGGGCTGCTGCACTGTGGTGCCCAAGCCCAAGGCCCCTCACACCCTGCCTGGTGAGCTCCATCCTACCAGCACTGACTGCCCCTTTTCCCTCCCCAGGGCCAGCCAGGTACCCTGTTCCCATGAAAGCCACCAGTGGCATGTGCTGTCTCCTCCCTGTCTCCTGGCTGTCATAGCTGCTGTCCTTGTCCATCCCTCTACACCTCTACTGGTTATCTGTGCAGTGACAGCTTCTGGACCACAAGCAGGATTTACCCCCTTGCTTCCCTAACTGGAGAGAGCAGAGGAAAGGGATTAGGGATAATGCATAAGGATGCTTTCCTCTTGGCCCAAGGAAGTTCACTTCCCTCATGTCACACTTGCCCTGGGACAGAGCCAGCAGCAGTTGGCACTGCAAGGTTCCTTCAACCCCCTCAGACCTCACTGAGGTGAGGGCTCCATAGCTCTGGAGCTGCTCTAGAATGATGTTGCAATGCCAAGACAGAGAGACATCACTGATCCTCACAACTCTACAGAGAGTTCAAGTATTTTCAAGTTGTCCTGTGCCTAACAGATGAGCTCACAACAATGACACCTCAGCTAGGTGACATATCTGAGCCAGGCCTAGGTGTTGGCAGCAGAACAAAATCCAGCTCTCCCTGGGTTCCTCACTGAGCAGAGAGAAATGCACAATGCAGGTGGAAAGGTGGCGAGAGAAACCTTTTGGCTTCACGTACCAGGTGATGCTCTTGGACAGAGGATGGCTTTGAGGCAACGACACACAGCACCTGCTTGCTCCAGTGAAGGGTCAGACCAGGGCAGCAGGAGCAGCATCAGGGCACAGCCAAAGCCCCAAGGATGGGGGAATGGGGGAGATGTGCCAGGGGAAGGGGGTGAGTGGCTGGCTGGAGGAAGCCACAGTAAGATGTCACGGAGCAAGGGGCCTTTAGAGTCAGTCTGGGCCTGAGCATCCAACCTGTGCAATCTGGCACAGTGACAAAAGTGGCAACAGCATCCAGCTGTACAGGGGAAGGAGGAGTTGGACATCAGAGTCACTAAATGCTTCCCAGCTGCCCTTCCCATGTGGAAGGCCATCCTGCCATCTCCTCTCTGTCTCGACTCACCCATGTCTTGCACCACTCAAGGGACAGCATCCCAGCCTGTTCCCACAGTCAGCCCTGAATGGTGGTCCTGGCAGGGCCCCTTGCAGGTCCCCTGCCCATAGCAGACCAGGCCTGGGCAAGGCAGGGCTGCCTCTGAATGGAGCATTTTTACCAAGCACTGCAGCAGGACAGAGAAAAGGGTTATCTCTGCCAGATCTCCCTCCCAACCTGGGGCCCAGACTGCCCCACACAACTCAGTGTCTCACAGGCCCCCCCCAGACTCCTTCAAGGGACTCTCTGTTCCACCAACACTCCAGAGAGCATGTCCAAGCTCCTTGGGGTACCCAAAACCCCTGAGTTGAAGCACCTGCCTGGTTCAGCTGGCAGATGATGGAAGGAACATCTGTGTTGCTTTGGGACTGTACCTGTTCTGCTCAGGGACACATGTGTGACCTCCTGCCATGCAGAGCAGGCCAAGGAAAGAGTCACAGCTCTGCATGCCAGCCTGAGACTCATCAGTCCCATGGCTTTCCGTGGCCCTCAGAACTGCCCACCCCATGAGTGCACAGCCACTTCACCCCAGGAGCAGAGCTCAGCCATGAGGTGGTTGTGGCACAGCTCTGGCACTGCCACTCACTGCTGGGACAGCATTTCATGGGACACTCGGAGCTAGGGCAGTCCTTGGCTGTAAAAGCCACGTGCACCGGGTTCTGCATGATCAGCCACCTTGCTCCAGGCTGTCCAGCAACCTGGAAGCAATCTCCAAAACTCTACCCAAGCCATTCAGAGATTGGAAAGTCGAGATGGGGAAGGAGCAGCCCAGCTGTGCCTGGATGGAATCTGCAAGTCCAGCAAAAAGCTGCACCCACACTAACACAGTCCCCAAGCAGGCTGGTGCAAGCTGTTCTGCAAACATCAGCCCTAAGAAACCATCCACAGGCGCTGGAAAACCCCGAGATACATTGAAGAAGGAAACACCGTAACTTCAGGGGCTCTTTTCATTAGTTTTCTGGCTTTGTTTAGCACCTCCAGGATGTGTTTATTCTGCTGCACTGCAAAACCGAGCAGAGGCTGCACAACCAAATGCAGGAGCAGGATCTCCAAGGATGGGATGGTTTTGTTTGTTTGGTTGTTTTTTTTAAGTCAAAGAAAGCAGTTTGAAAGAGACCCATCTCCACAGAGAATTCAAATCCCACGGGGTGACTGTGAGCAGCCATGAGGAGCTCCCCAAATGGAACAGGATCCAATTCCACCAGAATCACTGTGGCAGAGGAGAGGGCAAGCATTAACCGAGCAGCACAACCCCCTTGCAGGGTGAGCACAGGCTGTTTCAGTGTTGGGAAGCAAAACATTTCACAGACATGGCCAGCAGAGAGTCCATTTAACTGTGTGATTTTGCACCACTGGAAGCCCAGGGACTGGGTCTTTTCTGGCTGATCCTCCTTGGCAAGCAGCTGTAGGGACACTGCCCCATCTGTAGCTGGACTCCTGCTCCACCAAGCCAGGAGAACAGCATCTCATCTCCTATTAGCTTTCCCAGAACCTTGTACTCACCATTTTACAGGATTTGCTCCCTTTGCTGTCTGTTTCACAGTGGCCATTGAAATGCATCGTTAAACTAATTACTTGAACAGCCAATCTCATCTCCTGTCTTTCTCTGCTCTTGCAGCCTCTGACAAGGAAGTTGATATGTTTGGGGGTGATTTTGCTTGGTCTTTATCCTGGGGAAGAGGCTGTTTCTTGTATTAAAGAAAAAAGAAAGAGAAAAATGGAGGGAGGTGAGGGAAGAAAGCAAGAGAGGAAGAAAAAGAACTTGGAATACATGCTGGCAAAAGAGTAGTAAGGGAACATTTGTCCTTCTTTCCCAATGAAAATGATGATTTTTATTTAATCTTCTGATCTCAAAACCTTGGGCCAAGCCCCCACCACAGCTCATGAGGGGAATGCTGCTCTGGGTGCACTCAGCACACGCTTTGTTTTGTGTTTTGGGTTTTTATTGCTTTTAAATGCTCCTCTTGAAGGGAATCAAAAGGTGGGGCTGGGGCCACACCTGCTTCCTGGCGGGCTGCAGCACTTTTCTGCGATATGACCAACAAACAGAGCAGCCCACACTTGCTGGAGACCCCTGGGAGGGCCCCCAGAGAGCCCCCTGGCCATAACCCAGCTAGCCAGAGTAGCCTTTTCCCGCACCAGTCCCCCCAAAACCCCATCTCCACGGTCTCCCCACGCACACACTTTGAATCTCAGCACCGTGTTTGTTCCCTCATGTCAAGCCGGCAGATTTGGGCATGTCTTTGACAGAGGTTCCCAATTTGGATGTTAAATTTAGACGCGCGCTCGGGCTCTGATTAGAGATACAGCGACTGTTTACTGGCTTTGCGGGGAGTTTGCATCTGCAGGGCTGAGGGCGAAGCCCCCCCAGGCTCTCTGATCCTCGCCTGGTGATTAGGAGAGGAGGCTGAATCACCACATAATGATGCCCTGGTATTTCCCTCAGTCGGGAGCGTGCCCTGCCTTCCATATCCATCCCACCATGGGCTTGGAGCATGGAGGCACTGCTGCCTCCCCATGTGCAACCAGCTCCAGCAGGACACCAAGGAGAGCAGTGCAGCCCTCTCAGAGGAGAAATAAATGATCCCTTGAGATGAAGAGACCAGAGGCTATGAGGGTGTTCAAGTGTTAAGTGCTTGTAGCTGATCTGGCAGCCCTGAAGTGTGCATGGCCCTGCCACAGGTCCCATGGATGGTGCTAATTACTGTCAGCACAAGGACATGGCCTAACACAGCTCAGATAAGCCAGAGCAATGGTTCTCTCAATGTGCATGAGAAATCTGTTTGATTTCACCCAGTTTCTGTGTGGAGATCCTTGAATTCCATGGCAAGGACCCCTGAGCTTAGCAGCGCTGCCCCTCCTTGGTAGCCATCTACATTTGGGAATAAGGGGCAGTAAATTGATTTTTTTTTTGCTGGTTTCATGCTATGCACAGCTATCAACGCACAGAACAAAAGTCATAGAAACCCACGTCATTTCTGCTGGTTTATTGCTGCCATCTTCCAGGGTCAGACCAAACAGGATTTTCCCTGGAGCTGAGTCAATTCACCAGATTTCCTCTCTCTTCAGAGCACTGTCCCTCATTTTTGTGTTGGGCTTTACCTTTCCATTTCGGCCCTTGGAAATGTCCCAGTCCCACTTCTAGATAGTTTTGTGTTGTGACTGTGGCATAAATGATTCCAGAAGCAGAGGACAGATCAGGGACAGCATAGTCATCTCCTGGAAGATCTATTACACTTCAGATTGCACTAAAACTATGCTGGAGAAAGAGAGACAAGACTTTTAGAGCATGATTGCTTCCCAGTGCATCCTACTAAAGGACAAGCTGCAGGCTGCAGGTAGTAGGTGATGATTTCCAGGCCCAGGGTACACAGACTCTCTGGGATACTGTTCAATTGAGCATGGTCCTGACACAAAGAGAAACTCTTTTGAAAAGTTGATGGTGATGCTTTCTAGACAATTCTCCCTAAGTTTTGATTGTGTCTTTCAAAGTTTCAGATCATTTCCAGAGGAAATGAGGCTTCTGCCTCATGCCCCAAATGTGTAGTAACTCTCCATCCCTCATAATAACAGCTGAAGCCATTGATTGCTTTCAGTCCAGCTTGTAATTGAGAGCAAAGCTCTAAGAAATATTGAGGTCACAACAGGTTTTGCAAAATAATTATCTGGACAGAGGAGTAAAACCCTGCTAATACAGAGGGAAAAAACAGCATGTTAAGTGAAGCCCTTCTTAGATACCAGGAAATGCACAGGGAAAAGGGAGGTTAAGTACATTCCAGGAGGGATTCACACAACAGCTTGCATCTTGTTAAATGCCAGAAAACCCACTCCTTGCTCAAGGTTATCCTCCCATATTGAATTGCTGGTGCCCAGGAAGGCATGTGCTCTGGATCCAGCTTTTCTTGTGGTTGTGGAGTTCATAACGTCTCTGCTTTGTGGGTTCTCTGATGTCTTATGAGAGATGAGTTCACATTGCCGTTTCAGTACAATTCAATTAAAAAGTCAATTAGCCCAGATACAAAGCGATCTGCTTCATTAAGTCTGCTGTTGGTGGGACAGCTCTGGTTTGCTTGCTGGTTTATTCTGCTCTTACTCCACTCTGGGCTGTGCGGATCACCCCGCTCCCAGAGCTGCAGACACGCGTGCGCAGCCTGCCAGCGTCTTCTCCCCAAGTTCAGCAGTTGAAAATGTTGGAAGGGAGTAGCTCAAGGCAAGTCCCTACATGCTGAACAGCTCTGAAGCGCTGTTCAGTAACAAGCAACAAGCAGAGCTTTTAAGAACATGGTTTTTGACTTCTCAGAAGGAGCCACACGCCTTTCTGGGTCACCCATCCCTGCCCTCCAAGCTTTTCTTTAATTTGCAGTACATTTGGGACTGTGTTGTGTTTCCTAGAAGTGAGATGATGGCATGAAAAAATGAGTCTGAATTTTGTCCAAACTGATTTGTGTTGATTTCTCTCCAACTTCTGGTAGTGAAATATCAGCCCATTCATTTCAAAAAGGAATGGCCACAGAGAGATTTTTGGATGGTTGGCATCTATTTACCAAGGAGAAAAGGATTTGAAGCAAATATGAAATTTACAGCTTTGTATTTATCAGTAATTAGATACCTCAGTGAGAGAATATGACACATACTGTTAGTTGGGCTCTAACAATTTGTTCCTAACATTCAACTTGAGTTACAAATTGAACTAGTTCTGGTTCTTAAAGAGATGAGTCTTGAAAAAGTGTCTGGAAAAACAAGTCTTCCCTGTTTAAATTAGGAATGTGCCAAATGACTGGCAGGTACTTGATATATAATTTAAATTTAAAACAGGAAGAAACAGTTCTAGATAAAGATCTCCTAGGATATCTAGGGGAAATATATGCACCTATATTTAGCTTATCCCTGGTTTCAACCCCTAACTGCACACACAGCAGCATGCACTTAGCTTTTGAAAAGAGCAGGCCTTGATCCTTTAACAAGCTCTGCAAAGCTCCCTAATAAAGTTACATCCCTGTTAATCGTGTGTGCTCCCCAGTTCCTTCTTTGATGCACCTTGCTCTGAGATAAACAGGGGAGCCACAGCTGCTCAGGAGCTGCTGGAGGAGGCAGCTGTGGCGGGTGGTCATGGATGGCAGATCCTCCACAGGAATCCTGACCCTGGGGCTTTGCCAGGAGAAGGCAGGAACCAGAGAGATGACTCAAAGGCTGAGGGTGACATGGGCAAAGTGTCTTACTGGAAACCTGCTCCTTCAGTCAACAGCGGGGTCAGGCCTGTGAGTTGCAAGAACTTTGAGGTAATTGAGACAGAGCTCGACTAGAAACTGAGCAAAAGCTGTTGGAAAGGCCACATCATGGAACTGCACATTCAGAAGTTTATACAGCATAGCATGGGTTCCCCATCATTGCTGGGGAAGAGCAGCACATCCTGTGGCACAGGGAGAGACAAGGGAAGACAAACCACAGAGAGGCACATAAACCAGGTTGTATTTTGACTCTCAGAGATACTTTGCAGAAACTTCAGTGGAGACGGAAGATGAAGGAGGGAGGCTGGAGAAACAAAACAAGGGAGTTTGGATTGGCTGTGGAGAGTTTAGATATGCTGTTTAACTTAAGAGAAAGCAGAATGAAGGGAGGGAAAGATTGTTCACAGAGCAGCAAGTCAGCCTGATCAGAGCATGCTGCATGACTTTGCGCATTGTGCCGTCTATAAAGGCAGAAACTGAAGCAGAGAAAGTGAAGAAATCTGAGCCAGTGTAGGGATGTGGGAAGACGGGTCTCTCACTGGAACAGAGGGAAGAAGAGCTGAGCTAACAATTTTATCAATAAAGGTTGGGGTAGACAGCAGGGAAGTGAGGCTGAGCCCTTGCAGACATTTTCTGTAAAACACTGACCTGAATGAAAATTACCAGTGTTCTTCCTTTGGCACCTGCAGGGCTCGAGGAGACACCGCACCATGGAAGTCTCCATCAGGAGTCACTTCCTGAGTGTTGCTGTTTTCCTGATGCATTGTGTGGTCCACATGGCGAGCTGTGAGAAGGGCAGCACTTCCCCTCTGCACTTCACCCACTTCTTCTACAATGCCACCATCTATGAGAATTCAGCCCCCAAGACCTACGTGGAGAGCTACGTCAAAATGGGCATTTACAAGAGAGAGTCTGAGTGGGACATCAGGTACAGAATAGCTTCTGGAGACAACACTGGTCTGTTTAAAACAGAGGAGCACGTGATCGGGGATTTCTGCTTCCTGAGAATAAGAACCAGGAGCAGCAACACAGCACTTTTAAACCGTGAGGTGAAAGACAGTTACATGTTAATAATCAAGGCCGTAGAGAGCACCTTTGCCTATGAAGCCTGGGCCAAAGTCCTGATCCATATTCTGGACAGGAATGACTTGAAACCTCTCTTTTCACCCCCTTCTTACAAAGTGTCCATCAGAGAGGACACTCCTCTGAAAACAGTGGTCAGCACGCTCAGTGCCACTGATGCTGACGCTGGCCAGAACGCTGAGTTCTACTATGCCCTCAACACCAAGTCCACCCTATTCACTGTGCACCCCACCACGGGGGCAGTTCTGGTCGCAGGCAGGCTGAACAGCACCCATCGAGGCAGGCATAACCTGCAGGTTTTGGCTGTAGACAGAATGAGGAAGATCACGGAGGGGAATGGCTTTGGGAACTTGGCTAGTCTCACAATCCAAGTGGAGCCATCTGCCAGGAAACCCCCCTCTATCTCCTCAGTGAAGGTGACATCGCCTGACTCAGATGAAGACTTTATCTATGCAACTCTCTCTGTAGAAAGTGGTGACTCAGAAGCAGGGATTGATTCAGTTGAGTTTGTGGATGGAGATCCGGGAAGACATTTCAAAGTCATCAAATCCTACTTTGGGAGCACTGAGTTCATGATTGTGTCAAACAAAGAGATAAACTGGTTACTTTACCCATTTGGTTTTAACCTCAGCATGCAAGCCAAGGACAAGAGCAAGCCACCACTGTTCTCTCCTGTCAGAGTTGTCCACATACCTCCCTCCAAGTACGTTTCTGCCAGGTTTGAGAAGGAAGTGTACCGGGTCCAGCTCAGTGAATTTTCTCCAGCTGGAAGCCAAGTTGTTATGGTGAAGGTCACACCAGTTTTCCCAAATCTTAAATACATTTTAAGACCAACTCCTGACAGCTCAAGTTTTAAGATCAATCCTCACACTGGACTGATTACTACAGTCAGAGCAATGGACTTCCATGAGCAGTCTAGTTTTGAGCTTGAAGTTACAACCAGTAACATTCACACATCCACAACTGTTCTCGTTGACATCACTGACTGCAATAATCACGCTCCAACTTTCACTCAGTCTTTGTACCACGGGGCCTTTGATGAAAATGTTCCACCTGGTACCAGTGTCTTAACAGTAAGGGCTACAGATGAAGATGAAGGAGACAATGGTTTTGTCACCTACAGCATAGCCAGCCAGAAATCAGTTCCCTTTGTCATTGACCCCTATTCTGGTGTCATTTCCACCTCCAAGTCGATGGACTATGAGCTGATGCAGAGATGGTACCACTTGCGAGTGTGGGCGTCAGACTGGGGCTCACCCTTCCGCCACGAGACGGAGGTGTACGTCTCCCTGACGCTGAGCAACGTCAATGACAACGCTCCTGTGTTTGAGAAGGCGAGCTGCAGTGGCACCATCCCACGGGACTTTCCAGTTGGAAGCCCTGTGGCCACGGTCTCTGCAATCGACAGTGATGAGCTGCAGCATATCAAATACGAAATCAAGTCTGGCAATGAGTTACAGCATTTTGAACTGAATCCCATCTCTGGAGTAATATCCCTTAGAATATCTCTGCGAGATCTTCCTTCTGAACAGCCACTTTTCTACTCTTTGAAAATAACTGCAACGGATGGAGAGAACTACGCTTTGCCAACATCTGTAAACATCAGTGTGGTCAGCCAAGGTCTCCCCGTCAAAATGCAGTGTGAGGAAACAGGAGTCTTGAAGCAACTGACAGAAACCATCATACACTCCATCGAGTCTCAGTCTCAAGGCCATGGGCAGGATGATGAAACATCTCTGAACTTGCACCTTATAAACCATAATGCTCCTAAGTTTGATGACAGCTTTCCACGATCTATTGATATCATAGAGACTGTTCCCATCAACTCAACTATTGCTGACCTGTCAGCCATTGATCCTGACACTGGTTTTAATGGGAAATTGGTCTATGTGATCTCAGATGGAAATGATGACAGCTGCTTTACAATTGACCTGGAACTGGGTCTCCTTCAAGTCCTTTCTCCTTTAGATCATGAACAAACCAGCTTCTACATTCTTAACATTACTGTGTATGACCTTGGCACACCACAAAAATCATCTTGGAAGCTACTGGCTGTGAATGTGTTGGATACCAATGATAATACTCCTAAATTCCCTCAAGGTGCCTATTGGGTGGCAATACCAGAACATGTAGCAGCAGGGACAACAATAGCTCAACTGAAAGCAGAAGATGCTGATACAGATGACAATGGGAGAGTAAAATACTCCCTCCTAACCCCCACGGACAAGTTTGCCATTAACAGCGTCACTGGAGAAGTGACGGTTACTGGTGCTCTAGATAGAGAATTGTGGCCTTGCTATGTGCTGAAAATAGAAGCTAGGGACCAGCCCAAAACAGGCTTCCAGCTGTTCTCTGTTACAGACCTCGTTGTGACTCTGGAGGATGTAAATGACAACACCCCACAGTGCCTGCCAGCCCTCAACAGTGTGAAGGTCCCCGAAGACCTGCCTGTGGGGACCATTCTCCTGTTTCTGGAGGCTTTTGACCCTGATGCTGGCTCTGGGGGGGAGGTGAGGTACAGCCTCATTAACAATGAGGAGATGATGTTTCATGTGGACAAGCTGACCGGGGCGCTCCGTCTGGAGAAGGAGCTGGACTATGAGAAGAGGGACTCTTACAATCTAACCGTGCAGGTCAGTGACGGTGGGAAGCCCTTCTCTCGCTCCTCCCTCTGCCACCTGGAAGTGAACGTCATTGATGTCAACGAGAACTTGAACCCCCCACGCTTTGCCTCCTTTGTCTTCAAAGGCTGGGTGCAGGAGAACAGCCCTAAGGGCACGTCGGTGATGATGGTCACAGCAAAGGACATCGACAGGGGCAAGGATGGAGAGGTTCAGTATTTCCTCCGAGAAGGCACTGGCCTCTCCGTGTTCCACATCGAAAAGGACACAGGTAAGGACATCTTCATTTCACAGTGTACCTTGAAGGCTTAAACTACCTGCTGTGTTTGGCCTGGTTGTTTACAAGGCATTCAAGCCTTTCTTGATTGTACAGGGATTTACTAAGTCTGTCCCTGGATCTGGGTAGGAACAAGCAGGGGTTTTCTCCTTAAAATAACGGCAAATCAATGTCTGTCCTCCCCAAAAATACCGAGGTCTTCTCTTTCTCTTGTGTACCAAAACTTACCCTCAGCAGAAGCAAGCCCTCACCTTCACAGAATCTCACAGCCTGGCAAGGTGGGTGTGGGAGTTTGTGTGTGCAGCAAAGAGCAGGTAGCAGACTTGAGATTGCTCTGTCATCGAGGACTAAGTGGTCTGAGTTCCTTAAATCCCTCACAAACACTCTCTGTCCTTCTCCTAGGCACCATCCGGACCCTAGGATCACTGGACCGAGAGGGAACATCTCACTACTGGCTGACTGTGCTAGCCCTTGACCTGGGAACAGTTCCTCTGTCCTCTGTGACTGAAATTTATATTGAAGTCACCGATACCAATGACAACCCACCTCAGATGTCCAGACCTGTCTTCTATGCCTCAGTGATGGAGAATTCCCCACCAAATACATCTGTCCTTCAGCTTGATGCCTTCGATCCAGACTCCAGCTCAGAGGGAAAACTAACTTTTCACATCCTAACTGGAAATCCTCAAGGACTCTTCAGCGTTAACCTCGTTACAGGTAAGACTGACCCAGCACAGCATCTGTCTCTGAGGCTTCCAAGTACCCAGAGTATGTTATATATTCAATATAAACAGCCCATACAGCTGCCTTTGTGATACTTTCCTACTGCAGCAGAAGTCCCAGTCTCCAAATACACTCAGTGGGGAGTCTGAGGATTGAAACCCTCAACCTGAGGGCTGCATTTTGCATCCAGATGGCTCTTAGAATGACACAAACGTGCTGCTTTCGAAGCCTTAAACGGTTGCTTTTAATCTTCCCCCTTATAAACAACTGCCCTGTTGCACAGCCTGAGCCAGGGAACACCCTTCTGGAGGTGACTGTTCCTGACAGACCCAGGCAGGATTAACAAAAATGAATTCCACTGCACTTAAAGGCTCCACCCATTCTCCAGCTCTATTAATGTAGTAAGTGTAGTAAGCCTCTTCTGCCATCTTCCTAGACTATATCTTTCATCTGAGGATTATTTGCCAGATCTTTCAGAGCCATCAAAAACCCGCTGATGTTTTGTGTAAACAGCTTCCTCAAACTATCCCAGCAGAGCTGACATTGGGCCAGTCTGGCAAGGAAAGCTGTGCCGAGCCCTTCATGCCATCAGCTCCTGGGAGAAGAGGGAAGGGAGGGCACAGAGCCTGAGTATGGGAGAGGATTAATTGCATGACTTTGATCTCCTGGAGATGATAAAAGCAGTTCAGCTACTGCAGCGGGATGGAAGCTTGCTCTCAGATGAGGAGCTGGATGTATTGGAAAAGGCTAGAGCTGCTCTCAGCTGTGTGTTACCAGTGGTGTAGTGGCTCTCTGGCAGTGCTCTACAGCTACTAGGGAGGGGAATGGAAGAAAGAAATTATTATTGTGAAATACTAAAATCTTTTTGTCACAAGAACCTCACAGGGTGTGTTTACATGGCACTATATAAATGCACCTGGAGATGTCAGCTAGCTGTGACCACTGCTGCCCACAGCTGTAGCTGTCTGCGCTGCCAGAAGCTTTTTAGTCCTGTCAGGACATTGTTCTGCATCCAACTGTCCCACATAATCCAAACAGCTATGCACAACCCAGCCCCAGAACAGCTTGCACAATGCAAGGTTCTACAGAAATGTTCCTTCAGAAGCCCTGTTGCATAAAACCACTGCCTTTTTGATGGGATGTGGAGCAGGATGGCTATCAGGACACCAGGCTGGCTCCCCTCTTCAGCTGAGCTGCCATGCACCTGCAGGAAATTCAGCCTTTATGCTGCAGGCAAAACTTTCAGCCCAGTGTGAGTGCAGCCCTGCAAAGTCACTCTCCAAGGCTGTCGTGTTCCATAGCAAAATGAGTGACTCTGGCAAAATCCAGATGTTTGCTAATGAGACATCTCACTTCTAAGCCAACCCATTAATCCTCATCTTAGACAAAAAAAGCTCTCAGATATGAGTCATCTCTCCATCTCTCCCTATACTCAGGTGATTTGCATGAGAAGAGTGATAAGTTTGTCAGTTCTGAAAGAAACCCATGGGCTGATCTTATCTCTTGCTGGAGGTCTCTTCTTTAAACCCTGAGCTTGGAGATTGTTTAAGGTCCTGCTTCCAAGTCTGATGAAGATTCAGTTATCCGTTATTTTACTTGCATGTCACTCAAAAGAACCTATAATTACCTGTGAACATTGGCATAAACTGAGCAGTTATATCCTCATCTTTGCAGTATCTAAAGAGAAGTCATTTGCTGCTGCTGCCAGAAGGAATATCACAGCTTGTCTAATGTTCAGGGCCCTAGGCAGCTTATTGGAAACCCAGTGCTATTTTCATTCTGCAGGCTAGTTGCTCCATTAAGTAGAATAAAACAATAATCTTTGGTCTTAACTTGGTATTGCAGCACTGGAAGATGAACTGCTGGTCATCTCCATTAGTGCAGGATTGTATTTAACAAAAAAAAGGTTATCCCACTGCAGGGCAGAAGACTGTGATCAAGATATCTCTTTTTCACCTATCCCACATGGTCGTTGTCATCAAAGGACAGACAAATAAATCACACTGGCACTGAAATAAGCCAGAGCACAAGAATGCCAGAGGTCAGTCTGGGTCTCCCCTAGGTGGGACATTCCTGGTAGTGGCCTCTTGGCAAAGGGAGAGGAGAAAGCTTGTTTTCATCCTGTGTCCTAATAGGAATTAAGGTCTCGATATACTGCTACAGCAGGTGTGTCTACACCCAGAGAAACCCTGCAGAATAGCCCTGGAAGACCATTTAGAGCAGTGACACACTACTTCAAGTAAGCTAATCCAGTTCCTGGTTGTGTGTTTGATTCAGTTCCTTGACATGGGGGTGGATTGGCCAGTGGAGGCGTAGCCAGCAAGGCCCCTTGACTTCTCCTGAGGCCTTGCCGGGGAACCAGAGCAGCCATGGTACCTGTCCTGGGCTGTGGATGATACAATTCCTACACAGACATCTTCCCCTGGCCCCTGGAATTTA
>VRYO01001726.1:3185382-3221137 GCA_009812075.1 Sialia sialis | reverse complement strand
TCTCATGTCCTGGTAAAACACCTACCAGAGACAAAAAGCAATTTACACTGGGCTCCTCCAGCATTCCGAAACTACCACAGAAACACTCTGAGATCTTGAAGGTTTCAGTTCTCTAAAGAGGGTGGAGAAAAAGGGGGGAAATACATGAAAGGCTAATGAGGAGAGGGAACAAAACTGCGCACTGAGATGAAAGCTCTGTGCCATCGGCGATGGAATCTCTCCAGCCCAGCCTGGCAGCTGGTGTGCAGCAGTGTTTGTGGGAGAAGGGATAGACAGCTACATGGAGAGATGGGCAGATAGCAGGGTTTGGGGTATTCTTCTGCTGGAAAAGTTTTCAGCTTGTGTTGTTCAGGATTTGATGTGAAGGGGGTTCGAGTCCAGACAGGACCAGGAGGAACTGGGAGGCTGTGGCAGGAAGAGTCAGGATGAAGCCATTCATCCTGCTGAAAGAATCCTTTTACATTGGATTAGTTGTCTCCACTCTTACCTAGTGCTTGTTCTGGTGTTTCTTCTGCTGGGTCAGTGTCCATTGGCTTCCCCAGATGTCTGAGGTTCCCTGCATTTCTCTACAAGAGGCCAGAGGGATGGTTGCATGACTGCTCCCCAAATCAACATAACACACGTGGAGTAGTGCACAGCAGGGACGAAGCAAGAGCTGAGATGATAGGAAGAGATTAAAAAAAAAATGATTAAATGAAAGCAGAAGTGAGACAAGAGAAAGAGGATTTCAGGAGAACAACCTCTTCACTTCTCAAGCCCTTGTGAAAGCCTCAGTGCCTGCAAACCTGATTCTGGCTATTTTAACTATCTTAGATTTCCCCCCCTGCAGCAAGGGCAGGGGGCCAGCAACCTCCACCCCAGCCTTGTTCTTGCCAGCAGAAGTTATTATTATTTTTCGTTCCCTGACAACAATGCCCTGGTAATTTTGGTGCTCTTGTTCCAACATGACCAGCCTTCCTCTCTGCCCTTTGCAGGCAGCAAGCAGGAGAGAGGCAGACAATCCTTTCTCATTGCTGTGTGTGGACAGGCTGCTGGAGTACAGTCTATGCCTGCCTGCATGCAGGCAGCAGAAATCATTGTTCCTAGACCTTCATCTGGATGCAGAGCTTGGCTAATTGGCCAGGTTCCATTAGGATATTTAACAGTTTTGTTCAGTCTCTGTAGGATTCAGCAGAACCCTTGAGGGCCTCATGCAAGAACACAAATAAAGGACACCCACTCAACTCCATCACATGTCCCAAGAGACAGGCTGGATGGGGTTTTCCAGCAGGGCAGGGTACTGGTAACTCTCACACATGCACATGGACACACAAAACACTCATTAAATCTAAGCATGCTCTTCCCAAGCCTTGTAGAGGACAGCAGAAGGAACCAAGGAACTGTGTCCCCAGGCCACAAAAGCTGATGGCAGTTCCCCTCTAATAACAGCTTCTATTTCCACTTTAGCCCTCTGGCCTCACAGGGTATATAGCCAAGCAGCAACAAATGAAAATGTGTATTAATTCCAGGCAGCTTCTCTCAGGAATTGTGTGCAGTGTCCATCTCCCCAGCTCCAGGTGCTCCATGTGAACACTCTGTCAGTTTGTGCATCTGGCATCACCCAGCGCCACCGCTCCAAACGGGAATTAGGGTGATTAACCATAATTAATTAGCCACAGGGGCTTTCAGATCCCAGGCAGAGTGGTAACTGGCTCCAGAGGGGGAACCAGAAGCCGTGGTTGGGCATGGAGTAAGGGACAGAGTTTGCCTGGGGGCAGGAGGAGAAGCCAACCCTTTGCCTTGTGGCTCAGCAGATGTGAAGATAAACCAAAAAAATTCCATCTGGTGAGACTCGCAGCTGGGATACAGTACAGGTTATGTGATGGAGGGCAGAGTCAGCTCTCACTCCCCAGGAGATGTGAGCATCTTCAGTGGTACAGACATTCAAGAGTATCATTAAATTCCAGTCCATCTGCTTTCACTACAGTCCTCCTTCTCCAGCACTAGAAAGCTGAGCTATTATCCTATATTCTTTCATTTTTTTCATTGAGTCATGGAAGAATTTCAGCGTGTGGCCAGGCAAATCCAGATAGTCACTTCAGAGTGGTTAAATTCCCTTCCATCAGCTGGCATGCAGTAATGCAGTGCAGACAAGGTGTTAGTCTGCTGCAACTGGGCTTTGCAATCTGATAAACCAGAAACATCCCCAGTGTGCACATGGGTGCCAATATCTGTCAATATCTGTCCTATGGGCTTTTTAGGCCAAATTTATGAAGCATTCCTTGAGATAGCTGGAGTTCTGGGATCAATAGAAAACCTATTGGTAGTGAGCACAGGAGCATCAGAGATCTCATCTGCTGCTGCAATTCCTTCTCCAGGCACCTATTAGGAGAGCATTTCCATGAGTTTTGTTGCTAATGGAGCCCTACAGCTTCTCACTAACCTGGGAAAGTTTTGAAAGCTCCTTAGCCAGTGGGCTCTCTGCTGAGTCCTCTTCACCTGCTGAGATGTTAAAAGGATGATTAGGGAGAGAAAAAAAACATGACAGACAAGCAAACAGAATTTTTCAAGCCATCTTGTCATAACACATTAAGGCGTGTTGATTTATGATTGCAAAGGCATCAAATAAATGTTTAGCACCATGGCTGGTGCCAAATGTGAATAATCCCAGAGAACAAGTGGAAACGGTGAACAGTGGTCGTGTTCCAAGCAGCTGCTCCTTGCTCCCTCCTTCAGCTGCCTTGTGTTTCCTGCAGCCATTTGAAATTTTCTCCTGCCTGTCATGCTCTCAGGCAGACAAACACAAAAAGTATGGTACAACTGAAGACAATACTGTTAATTAAAGCGTTCTGGCTTTGCACCAGAAATGAGAGCTGAGATGGGTTGATGCAGCTGGGATTTACAAATCATTCAGGACACACAAGTACACACCACTGCACGTGCACATGGCATCCCATGCAAAGCATTTCCCAGCCTGGCATGAGCCTGTGTCTCTGCTTGCTGTGTCTGGGGAAATACACCCTGCCTTTCTTTGGTGTGAAGAAGCAGAATTTCCCTTGACAGGGAAAAGAGAGACCTTGATAACTGGGAGTGGACAAAAATACTCAGATGTGTCAGCCTTGATGACTTTCAGGATTTCAAACATTACATATACTATTTCCATCATTGGTAGAGCAGTTGTAAAGTGATCTAGAGCTGCTTTTCCCCAAAAGTGAAGAGTCAAGGCACTCAGCTGGGATTGTTATGAAACCAGAAAACAGAAGCCTCAACTCCATCCTTTCCACAATTGCATCTACTCAGCTTAGTCATTGACAGGCCAAAAAGAGGCAATTATTATGATTTTGTTTCAACTCTAGTTTATTATAGCCACAGTTCTTCCCTCCTGCATCCAGCCTATTCCCTGTGGCTAAACTACTGTGTATTTTTCAGAAATCCCTCAAATATTGCAATTGTTGGAGGACTCATCCTGTGTCTCAGCAAGGTTTAAATAATATACCAACAGTGTTTTCGACTGTGTACCTTATTTTTAGCTGGAATGCATTTGTTCTAGCAGTTGTGTAGAGGGTATTTCCCAAGACAGAAGACAAACTTTTGTCAAAACACTGTAAATTACAAAGAGCAAGGTTCAGCACAGGGAAAACAGGAGTAGAGACTTGTTAAGAGACTTGTTTAGAGGCCAGGCTTGTGCCAGCACATGCAGAATGTTTCTTACTTAGAGGCATAAGAAAAGTTTTGTTTTCATGGTCCTGCAGCTTTTCTCACCTAATGCCTTGCCAACCCTCAACTGATGCAGGCATCTGGTAGGTGTTCCCCTCCTTCATGGTCTCTGTGATCAGAGAGCAGCAGCAACACCTCCACAGAGGGATTCAGGCTGGGAGGGGATGGCTTACCCTCTGGGGGTATCTGTCTTTCTCCTCTGATCACAAAGGGAGCCTGAAACAGGACAGGTGGGCAGGCTCATCTTGGCCATTCGGGGATGTGATCAGCCCTGGCTTTTCTTGCATGCTGAGTCTTGGAGCTCAAAGGGTTTCTTTCTTGGCAGGTCTGATTTCCACGACTTCACGGCAGCTGGATCGAGAATACAAGGCTGAACATATCCTAGAGGTGGGTAATGATGATTGTAATTAGCTTTATTTACCTACAAGTGTATTAAGTCCTCAAAGAGCTTTCTTTGCAAGTTGGAGCACAGAGAAAGAATCTCATCCCATCAGCTCCCAACTGCTGGGAAACTTAATTAAATGGTGTGTGTTAACCCAAGAGACAGCTGCAGCAGTACTGTGGGGTTTATTATTTTCTTGTTGAAGACTGGAGCAAAAGTTCTGTTCTGGAAGCTATGGGAATGCAGAAAGAGGACTGGAACTGTCCTCTAGCAGGATGGTTTATACATTATGAAGGAAAGAACAAGCAAGAGAAATCTACCCTCTCTTTTATCTCATTGTATCAGATATTGCTGTAGAGCTTTGGTCACCAGCCCCCATTCTCAGCTGTTCACAGCTATGAGTATTCCCATCAGAGGGAGCTGCAGGTTTTTGAGTCCATCAGGGTCTATCATTTCTCTCTGCAATGCAATATGATGGGAGCATGCACAGGCAGAGCAGGGTGAGGATGTCTGGTACCGGGCCAAGCCATTGCAATACAAATATTTTCAGATGTGTGATCTGTAAAGACCAGCCTGACCCACTGCCCAGAGCAACTGGAGGCAGGACCGTGCAAACTCATCCCCCTGTGCACAGACAGGCCCTGCACAGTGCCAGCGACAGCCACCAGGCTTTGCCCTGCAGAGAGGAGCAGTGCCTTTGAAAATGCTGCGAAACAAATGCAGACCCACACAAAAACCTCTGGCTGAGTCATTGCCTGCCAGGATGGAGACTGCCTGGTCACAGTCTGGGTCACCTCTAAGAGCCCTGTCACCCAGCAGGAGGAGCAGGGAGGTCATTCTTCCCCTCTGCTCAGCACTGGTGAGGCCGCACCTCGAGTGCTGTGTCCCTTTCTGTCCCCCTCAGTTTAGGAAGGAGTTGAGACGCTTGAGCGAGTCCAGAAGAGGCAACAATGCCGGTGAGGGGCTTGGAACACAAACCCCGTGAGGAACGGCTGAGGGGGCTGGGGTGGTTCAGCCTGGAGAAAAGGAGACTCGGGGTGACCTTATCACTCTGCAATTCCTGAAAGCTGGTTCTAGTCAGGTGGGGCAGGTCTCTTCTACAGGCAGCACTGACAGAACCAGAGGACACAGTCTCAAGTTGTGTCAGGGGAAAATTAGGTTGGTATTAGGAGGAGGTTTTTCACAGAAAGAGTGATCAAGTACTGGAATGGTTTTCCTGGGGAGGTGGTGGAGTCACCATCCCTGGATGCATATAAAAAAAGACTGGATGTGGTACTTGGTGCCATGGTCTAGTTGAGGTGGACTCAATGATCTTGAAGGTCTCTTTCAACCCAGTCATTTTGTGAATTCTGTGAATTCTCCCTTTGCTTGCTGACAGGTGGCTGTCTCTGACAACGGAGAGCCAGCCCTCAAATCCACCAGCAGAGTCGTGATCCAAGTGCTGGATGCCAATGACAACCCTCCCAGTTTCCCTCACAAGTTGTTCATGGTGCAGCTCCCCGAGAGAGCGGCCTCGGAGACGCCCCTGCCCGTCTACAGGCTGATCGCTTCCGACCGTGACCAGGGCCAGAACAGCCAGGTCACCTACACCATCGAGGAGGAGGAGGAGGGGATATTCACCATCAGCCCCACAACTGGCACCATCTTCTCCAGGAAAGCTTTTCCTGCCTCCGAATACAACATACTCACGGTGAGAGGAGAGGGAAACACAAAGAGATGATGGGAGCAGACACGTGGAGAGGGAAAGAGAGAAAAGGGTTCAGGAACAGAAAAGATAAAAGGAAAGAGATGGAGAAAATGCAGCAGTGGAGAGAAGGAGAACTTGAATAAGGCAAATGTGTTAAGAGGGAGAGAAAGTGAGAAGGAATGACAGGAAGTGCAGAGGGTAGGAAGCTATTAAAAATGGACAATAAATTTAAAATTCATTGTCCAATCTTGCATCAGAGAGGAATATAGTGATCCAGTATCCCATATAGATGTGGACCCAAACCTGGGCAATCTTTGGGTTCCATCATGCCTCTATATGGCATTCTGATCAGGCCATGGAGCTTGGACATAGGTTCAAAGCCTTGCCACAATCTGTGGGTGCTTGCAGCAAGGCTTGATACCCAGGTCTCTTCTATGGATAGAGCTTGGCAGATTTACCTGATGGTAAAGAGGAATTTGGGTTGCGTGGCTTTGCCTTGGAACCATCCAGAGCATGGACCACTTGCTCAAGATTTGCTCCATGGAATTTTGGGCACACAGGGAGCTGAAACTCCTGGTGAGTGGGAGAAGGAGCTTTCCATGGAGTTCCTGTGAGCTAACTCAGCTTTGTCCCTGAGTTCATGTACCTTTCTCTGCAGGTGAAGGCCACGGACGGTGGCAGTCCCCCTCTCTCCTCCCACGTGAGACTTCACATCAGCTGGGTCGCCCGGCCCGGCCCTTCCTCAGAGCCACTGGCTTTTGATGAACCCCACTTCAACTTTGCCGTGATGGAAACAGATCCTGTGAACCACATGGTGGGAGTGATCAGCATCGAGATGGGCCCCAGCCAAGTGTGGTTTAATATCACAGGTGAGACACAGAAATGAGAGCAGGGCAGCAGTGTCTGGGAGTGTTTGCTCTGGCTCCCTTGGCTTTCAGCACTCGCATGCCTGAGCTAATGAAGTTGTTTGTGTTAGGTGTAGGTGAGCTGCGGGGAAAGCTTTCTCACAGGCACCAGGAGGTTTAAACAGCCATTAGACAAAACTGCCCATCCAAGGCCTCCGGTGCCAAGTGTAATTACCCAACACTCTTTTTAAATGACAATCTGGAACTTGCCTGTGTTTGAGGTGTTCTCCAATGTCACACGAGAGGCAGGGCATGCCAGTGCCAGCTCCTCCTGGGGATCAAGTGACACTGTTGGTTTTGTTAGAGCAGCCTGCAAGGATCCAGGTGTGTGGCTGAGTGTTGTAGATACCTCCTGTGTCTCCCTCCATGTTGAGTCTTGAGTATGGAACTGAGAAGGAAGCATTCCTCAAAGACCTGGTCTGCCCTAACTTGTGGGGCTCTCCCTTCCTCCTCACCACATCCCAGGGGTGATGTAGACATGAAATGTGGAGCTCTAGGGCCTCCTCTAAGACACACAGTTCAGAGGGGATGTGGGCTGTCACCCCAGGGGACTCTCCAGGCAGCCTGTGCAGAACTGGTCCTACCAATGAGGGCCAATTGTGCTCGTGTAATTTGGTGTTTTGAAGTGGTGCCCCTATCTACCCTGCACAGCCTTTCCCTGGTACTGCCTGCAGGGCCTGCCCTTGTCAGACAAAGCCTTAATTGGACAAGGGAATAGTTTTTCCCCTTACTGTGTTAGGGCAAGGATAATGGTGTATAAATACAATTAAGCAACAAGAGATACAACACTACAAGGAGCAGGACAATATCAGTGAGAGGTTCGTCCAGCATTAGTAGTGTCGGCTTGGGTCTGCAGAATTAACAGTGCATTCCTCTGAATGTTATCCCATCATTTCCCTGCTGAGTGCTGGAGCATAGCTTGTCCTCATCTTCCCCAGTTCCTAGAGCTCCAAGTGGTGCTGGAGGTTCTCTTGGTTTCTATCCTGGTGAAAAAGGACAGGATTTTATTTTCCCTACAAGGGAAGGAAAGCATCATGGTAGCTGGTAAGCAAGGGGGGGATG
This sequence comes from Sialia sialis, assembly GCA_009812075.1. Taxonomy (NCBI): domain Eukaryota; kingdom Metazoa; phylum Chordata; class Aves; order Passeriformes; family Turdidae; genus Sialia; species Sialia sialis. Next base: position 3,213,405 of record VRYO01001726.1, on the reverse strand, counting down.
CAGAGATCCAGGAGCCATTGGCACCTCATTCAAAGTTTCAGCTTTCCCAGACTACAAACACTGTCACTGGGATTGATGGAGTCTGCAGTAACTCTGACAAAGCAGCACCACTCTTCATCTCTTTCTTTTTCTGGGCTTCTTCTTTCCATTTGGTACTGTGCACAGGGAGCTCTTCTCTATTTTCTCAGGGAAAGGCATCAATGGGTCTCTTTCCCTCTGTCTCTGCTTCTTGGTCTCTTTCCCACCAGGAGAGCAGGGTCCAGATGGCTGGTGAGCACTGCATTCCTCCAGCAAGGGAAGATACGTGATTTTACAACCAGCAAAGATTTTACCAGCTGGTAATAGAATAAAGCAGAATCCAAAGCATGCAATAGCCAGGAAGGAAGAAGTTGAGACCTGGGATAAATTTCAGAGAAGTGTTTCAGTTTTCCATATCTCAGAGCAGCTTTGGAGGGTTTAATGTGCCAGAGGGTCCTGTTGGGCAAGTGAGGCATGAGGAAGGAGCTGCCATGCCAGGGCTGAGCAGCAGTAAGGTGAGGAACAGCCCTCTGCTGCTGAGCTGCTCAGGCCTGCTGTTCCTGGCAATTCTCAGCCATCTGGGTTGGAGGCAACAGGCTCTGCTCACCCTGGAAGCACCGTCTGCCTCCCCAACTGTTGGAGTGTTGGGAATTCAGATAGCTCACAGGCTCCCAGCCATGGTAATGGGAACCATTGCTGATATGCACACAGTGTGACCTTGAATCAGAAGCCAACAAGAGCCCTGTTCTACCCAGCAGGTCCCTGATCCCTGCTAAGCCAGGGATGGTGCATGGCTGGAAACCTCGTGCAAGTGAATCAATGGTCAGATGAGCATCTTGACAATCTAGCCAGGACATCACATGCATAAGTGCATCCTTTCCCCTTCTCTCCTCCTCCTCATTTTCTCTAATTCCCCTCACCATCCTTTTCACACTCCTTTGTCACCATCTGTAACTATCTCTTTGTCCAGCTTAGCCTTGTTTTCCACATCTCCTGTGTGCATCTATCTATCACATGTTGTTTTGAGTTTCCAGATTTGGGAGAAACCTTCCCTGTGGCACTATCCCCAGTCTAGCTGACTATAACTGTCCTCCTGTTTCCCTTTTCTGTCTGCCCCGTGTCCCAGGTGGTGATGATGACATGGATTTTGACATTGAAAAGAGTACAGGCAGCATGGTCATTGCAAGACCCCTGGATGCAAGGAAGAAGTCAAGCTATAACTTGACAGTAGAAGTCACTGATGGGTCCAGTACGATCAAAACCCAGGTAATGCTTTTTTCTTTAGTGAAGACTCCATTGAGAGGGAATATAAGCCAAAGGAAACCTTTCCTCTGAGTCTGCTGAGCTCTGGATCAGGTGCCAGGCACAGGATTCTCCTTACACTGTGATCCTCCATTACACAGTGGTCCTGACACCAAGCTATGATTGTTTTTATGTCGTTGGAAACACAGTTGGTCTAGGAAAGCCTGGGTCTTTCCTGTTGATCCCAGGCAGCACACAAGGGCACATCTACAGGAGCAGCCAAGCTGGGGGTGGCAGCTCACACACTCACACCTCAGCTCGGTCTCAGCTGCTTGGGCTGAGCTATAACACATCTGGGACAGCATCACAGTGTACACAGTTAGGTCAGGTTTGGGTCCGTGTTCCATGTCAAGGGGTGTTCCTGGGATATGCTAGACCAGGAACAGCCAGCACAGATCCATCTGCAGGAGGGGAGGTCAGGCCCAGGGAGTGAGTGGGGCAGATGCAGAGAGCTATGTGCTCTCAGCATATAAAGTAAATGCTGATAAAAGGAGACACTTCAGTCTCAGGCATGTCCCTGAGCCCCAGCTAAAATGATGAGATTTTGATCATCTTTACCTACCCTGAGGAGGAGCGTTCAGGGCATGATCTTTCTCTTCTCTAGTCATTCTCTCCACATAAGAAGCTGCCAAAAATCCATCCGTGGATGCAGAGGAAGGCCTAGGACATGAGTCACCTGTCAGTAATGCTTATCATGGGAAATTCACTGTGGGGGATGATGAGTGAGGAACTCCACCATTCCTGTGAAACATGGTGCTAATGCATGGCCACTTGTCTCAACTATCTTCAAGTATTGTTCCAAATAAACAAACAGAGCCCCACCTTGCCTAGTGTGCATTCCCTGCCACCTTGCATCCCATCCCTACGTTTATTTTGGCACTCAAGGCTGCTAGCAGATGTCAAGAAACCTGCTCATGTAAAACCCCCATGGCACGCTCAGGTTTGCTAAAGGAAGCAAATTATTACACTTGGTTGGACCTTCTTAAGATGCAGGAAGCACATCACTAGGAGGGTCAGGACAGCCAGGGTAGGAGACCACACAGGAGAAAGCAGTGACTTCCCTGGCAGGATTCAGCATTCCTGGCATGTTAAATGCAGAGAGGAAAACTTGGCTAGAAAAGGTAGAACAGAAATTTTGCTTCTCCACACACTTGCTGCTCTTGAGATAGACCAGCCCCTCCTTCTTTTACCAAACATCCCCTTCTGTCAGCTTTCTGTTGAGTAAATAATGGGGGTTGCTGTGTAGGCACCAGCCAGCAGCAGAGCTGGCACCAGGGCTGAGCTGCTGCTGCTTTCCATGGCAGGCTGTGACTGCTTCCCCAAGTGCCAAGTGCAGGCACGTTCACCCTGAATGCCTTGCCAAGACTGGAGAGATTTTAAAAAAGGAGAGGAAGCAAACTGAAAAACTCAAAAGGGGAAGGCACAGCAGGAGTTCCTTGGCATGTAGGACAAAAGAGCTCCTGGTCCTCATGGATGGCAAAGCTCCAAGAGTTGGGGTGGTTATGGCACTCAGAGCATGTCAGTGCCCAAGAAGGATGGGTAGCTGGGATTTTGCATGGCTGCATGTCCAGTTGGTACCCTCACTGTGCTGTCTCCCCCACAGGCATTTATCCACGTGATTGACATCAACCAGCACCGTCCTCAGTTTCTTGAGAGCCATTATGAGATGAGGATTCCTGAAGATACCCCCTCAGGGAGAGAAATCCTTCGAGTCAGTGCAACAGACAAGGACAAAGGAAAGGGGCTCATCTACACCATCCATGGCAGTGTGGACCCCAAAAGCACAAGGCTTTTCCAGTTGGATCCTGGCAATGGAGCCCTCACAGCAGCAGAAGGCTTCAGTTCCCAGCCCATGCCTCAGCACACCCTCACAGTGATGGTGAGTCCTAACCAAGCCCTGCTGAGTCCTCCAGCTTGGCTGGAATATATGGGTCACTGGAGAAATTAAACGTGGCTCTAGTCTTTGAGGGAGGATTTGTCTGGAACAATAGGGAAGAGGAAAGCAGGGTGTTAACCTGTAGTGTATGGCTAAATGTAGTTAACACCCTGCATTCCTCTAACCACCTTCTTTGGAGGGCCACTGGATTCTTATAAAAGAAAACACAGTGTGTACTAGTTAATGCTTGGTTTCAAATTCAAGGCTGAGCTTTGGTGCTGAAACTTCCAGGCTCATTCCCAGCCAAGGGGTTGGTACCATTGCAAAACACCCACCTGTTTAAGAGTGCTGATGAGTTACTTGGGAGATGGTGCAGGTAAGACTAGCTTGTCCCTGGGTGTGATTGTTCCTTCTCTCTCTCAGGTACGAGACCAGGAGGTCCCCATCAAGCGGAACTTTGTCCGAGTCATCGTCCGCGTGGACAGCTGCAACCTCCACCCTCCCCAGTTCAGCAGCATCCATTACGAAGCAGAAGTGCTGGACTCAGCAGTGGTGGGCACAGAGGTCATTCAAGTCAGAGCCCTTGATCAGGACCAGGGAGCTAATGCTGAAATCCACTACTCCCTTCAGGCAGGTAAGAGCCATGCAACAAGGCACTTCAGGTTATGATCATACCTGCATTACCATGCTCTACCTGGCGGCCGCTTGACCATCTTTCTCTAGCTATGGCAAAGAACAGCAAATGGCTGCACAGTTCTAGAATGTGATTTTCTTCCTACTCAGAAAAAGTCCAGAGTGAGTAGGTAATTTCCATATTATGGAATATTAGCATATTTTCTTAAGAAGACAACTTAATGTTGAGTCACTGGTCTAAGAAAAATTGTGACTGGACGAATTAGAACAACCTGAAATCTGCTCCTCTTTATTCAGCTGTTAGGGAAAAGTAGTCCCAATTCCCACAGGAGTAATCATCATTCCGCTATTTCTACCAAGAAACACATCCTCAAGGAATGGTGAGAACCCTCTCAGCATTGACTGGTGGTGCTTTTGAGTCATTCATGCTCAATGGGCAAATATTTTATCATTCACTATAAAGGTTAAAACTTAAGTATTTATGTCTGTGCCACACGGCCTATTTAGCCTGTAAACTCTTTGCAGGAGACAAGCCATCCTTTGCTCCATCTTTCTCACTGCAATTTAGATCAAGGACTGAGGAATTTAATTGCTCCTGAAGTATTGGTAATTACAAGCATGACAGGGCTTGAAGGAACTAGTACTGTCTGTGCTACCATGTTCTGCACACGAGGCAAAAGCTTCAAGCACATGCTCTGCCACCACTAAATATGCTTAAATTAGAAGGGTGTTTATCTCCAATTTACATTTTGATTGATTCAAATGTTAGCTCACAGATCCCAATGGGTTCATTGTTCTTATAATTAAAATTATTTAGAAATGAATTAATTTCTCCCAGTAAAAGAAACAGATGTTAATCAGGTCTGCAATGAGGAGAATCTATGAAAAGGAGTTTCAGAAAACAAAGACCAGTAAGGTGTCTGCATTCTTCACTCTGTAATTTCTCTTCTTGCAGGTAATGGGGAAGGCTTCTTTAGCATCGACCCATATTCTGGAATTGTTACAGTTGCCCAGAAACTGGACCCGTCCAGGCAGGAGCGATTTACTCTTATTGTAAAGGCAGAAGATCGGGGGTTTCCTCAGCTTAAAGATTCTGCTACAGTGCATGTCCACGTTAGACCCTCGGATCGAACTCCTCCAAAATTTCCAGAGGCTGAATACATCACAGAGATCAGTGAATCCACTGCTGTTGGCACTCCTCTGATCCAGGTTTCAGCGGCAAGCTTGTCACCAGTCAGCTATGAAATAAAAGATGGGAATGGAGATGCAGTGTTCTCCATGAACTATCAGTCAGGCCTTATTTCCACTCAGAAGAGCTTAGATTTTGAGCAGGTGTCTTTTTACCAGTTGAAAGTGCGTGGTACCAACATGGCTGGAGCATTTATGGATGCAGTGGTGCTCATCTATGTTATAGATGAGAATGACAATGTGCCTGTCTTCGTTAAGCCTTCCTTCATTGGCTGGATCATGGAGAATGCCCCAACACATAGCATGGTTCTGGATGAAAGCAATGCTCCCCTCGTGACCTATGCAACAGATGCTGATCAAGACTCCAATGCTTTGCTGGTCTATGAGATTTTGGAACCAGAGGCACTGAAATATTTCACAGTGGATCCCAGCACAGGGACGCTGACCACTCGTGCTGATATAGACTATGAGCTCACCCCAGTTTTCCACTTCACTGTACATGTGCACGACAGTGGAAGTCCCAGCTTGTTCGCATCCAAGCCTGCCAAGGTCACCATCCACGTTAAAGATGTCAATGATTCACCACCAATCTTTCTCAAAGACACTTATGACATTTCTGTCTTGCTGCCTGCCCACCCAGGGATGGAGCTTTTGTCAGTGCAGGCAAAGGATGCAGATTCAGAGGTGACCTACAGCATTGTGGAAGGGAACCTTGATAATGCTTTCCATATCCATCCACTAACAGGTCTCATCTCCATTCTTAACACTACTGGCCTGAGAAACCACCGAGAGCTCACAGTCAGAGCTGGTGATGGCTTATATAAGAGTACTGCTCTGGTTAAGCTAAATTTAACTCAGGCACAAGGTACCAGCTTGAAATTTGATCAAGACATATATACAGCAACTGTGATGGAGAACTCTACAGATGAGAAGACTCTGACCATTCTTGGGGTCAAAGGGTATCAGCTAAATGAACCCCTTTCCTATTCACTTTTGAATGAAAGAGAAAGGTTCAAAATGATCCAAGCCTCTGGAGTTCTTCAGACCAAGGGTGTGAAATTTGACCGCGAAATGCAAGACATGCACGAGGTAGCTGTGGAAGTGAAGGACAACAGGAAGCCACCAAGAGTGTCCCAAGCCACAGTCAGAGTTTATGTAGAGGATGTCAATGACAACCCCCCTCAGTTTGAGAATGTGCCATACTACGCCTCGGTGCAGGACGGCACAGAGCCAGGAGATGTCCTTTTTCAGGTGTCAGCAACAGACAAAGACATAGGGGATAATGGAGCTGTTACCTACTCATTTGCAGAGGAATACAAATACTTTCGGATTGACCCTTACCTAGGAGACATCTCCCTTAAGAGGCCTCTTGATTATCAAGCTTTAAATAAATACAACCTCCGGGTCATTGCTAAGGACAAAGGAGAGCCTCCCCTGCACGCTGAGGAGGAGGTTGTGATCAGTGTGAGGAACAGATCCAACCCTCTGTTCCAAAGCTTGTACTACCGAGTGAAGGTGCCAGAAAATGTCCCCCCATACACATCCATCCTCCACATCCAGGCCCGCAGCCCTGAAGGCTTACGCCTCATCTACAACATTGTGGAAGAAGATTCCCTGAAACTCTTCAACACCGACTTCAAAACTGGTGTCCTTACTGTCACAGGGCAGCTGGACTATGAGCTAGAGACGAAACACACATTCACTGTTAGAGCCACAGACACAGCACTTGGATCCTTCTCAGAAGCCAGAGTAGAGGTGGAGGTAGAGGACATTAATGACAACCCTCCCATATTTTCTCAGATCATTTACACAGCGTCTGTCTCGGAGAGTTTGCCACCACAGACCCCTGTTGTCCAGCTCTTTGCCTCTGACAAGGATTCGGGCAGGAACAAAGTAATCTCCTATCAGATCATGGATGATGGTTCAGATGCTGCCAAGTTCTTTAATATTGATGCCAGCACAGGGCAAATAACAACAGCTCAAGCACTTGATTATGAAACAAATCAGCAGTTCCGCATGAAAGTCAGAGCTGCAGATCATGGGGTGCCTCCACTCAGTAGCGATGCCCTGGTCGTTGTAGATGTGACAGACATCAATGACAATCCCCCCGAGTTCAGCCAGCTTCAGTATGAAGCCAAGGTCAGTGAAATGGCCACGTGTGGGCACATTGTGATCAAAGTCCAAGCCCTGGACCCCGACAGCGGAGACACCACTCGGCTGGAGTACGTGATCCTCTCGGGCAATGACAACAGGCATTTTGCCATCAACAGCACTTCTGGGATAATATCCATGTTCAACCGCTGCAAAAAGGACTTGGAGCCATCTTACAATCTCAGAGTTGCTGCTTCAGATGGAGTTTTCAAGAGCACCGTGCCTGTGTATATCAACACCACAAATGCCAACAAATACAGCCCCTCTTTTCAGCAGAGTGTGTATGAGGCAGAGCTGGCAGAAAATGCTGAGATAGGAACCAAAGTGATTGAGCTGCTGGCTATTGACCCAGATGGTGGCCCATATGGCACCATAGACTACACCATCATAAATAAACTCGCCCATGAAAAGTTCTCCATAGACAATAAAGGCTGTATTGCCACACTGCAAAAACTGGACCGGGAAAATTCCACAGAGAGAGTCATTGCCATTAAAGTCATGGCCAAAGATGGGGGTGGGAAGGTGGCCTTCTGCACTGTCAAAATAATTCTTACAGATGAGAATGACAACCCACCTCTGTTCAAAGCCTCTGAGTACACCCTGTCCATCCAGTCCAATGTCAGCAAAGGCTCCCCTGTCATCCAGGTACTGGCTTACGATGCTGATGAAGGTGCAAATGCAGATGTCATTTACTCTGTTGACTCTGTGGAAGATGTGGCAGAAGACCTTGTGGAGATCAATGCTGCCACTGGGGTTGTTAAGGTCAAGGAAAGCCTTATTGGTTTAGAAAACCGAGCCTTTAACTTCAAGGTGAAAGCTGAAGATGGCAGACCCCCTCACTGGAACTCTCTTGTTCCAGTGAATCTCCAGATTGTCCCCAGGGAGGTGACATTACCAAGGTTTTCTGAGCCCCTTTATACGTTCTCTGCATCTGAGGATCTTCCAGAGGGATCAGAAATAGGGTCAGTCAAAGCTTTTGCAGAGGATCCCATTATATACAGCCTGGTGAAGGGAACCACTACAGAAAGTAACAAGGACGAGGTGTTCACGCTGGATGAACAAACAGGGGCTTTGAAAATCAAAAAACCTATGGATCATGAGACTACCAAGTGGTACCAGGTTGATGTCATGGCTCACTGCTCACATCTGGAGACCGAGCTGGTCTCTCTGGTCTCTGTGAATATCCAAGTGCAGGACGTGAATGACAACAGGCCTGTTTTTGAGGCAGATCCCTACAGAGCTTTTGTCATGGAGAACATGCCTTCAGGAACCACAGTCATTCAAGTGACAGCTAATGACCAGGACATGGGAAGTGATGGGCAAGTCACCTACAGTCTGGAAGCAGAATCTGGCAACCTCCGCGGGCTCTTCACCATCGACGGTGAGAGCGGGTGGATCACCACGCTGAAAGAGCTGGACTGTGAGGACCAGGAGATCTATCGCTTTTATGTGGTGGCCACTGACCACGGCAGGAAGGTGCAGCTCTCTTCCCAAACCCTGGTGGAGGTGACTGTGTCTGATGAAAACGACAACGCCCCGCAGTTCACCTCGGATTTCTACAAGGGCTCGGTGATCGAGAACGCGGAGCCGGGGCAGGTCGTTGTCACCCTGAGCACCATCGACGCCGACATCTCCGAGCAGAACCGGCGCGTCACCTGCTACATCACCGGTGAGTTCTGCCTGGCTTTGACTCTCCAGTGGGCAGGAAGAGAGTATCCAGTTGAGGAGTTGATACCTTGTCTTACACATTATTAGTACAGAATTAGTGTTATACTGACCATCCTGTCAGAAGTAGGAGATGAAGGCTGAGCTCTGCCATAGCTGGGCTCAAATGAATCTGGGAATACAAAACCCTTTAGGAGCTGCCCTTACTATTTATCATTAAAATAACTATCTCACCACTGAATCATCCTATTTCTTTGGGAATAAATAAATAAATAAGATACATAAAAGTAATTACACTGTACTGTAGAAATATTTATTTATACTTTCTTAACGGAGGAATAATTAAGACATTGTAATTGTAATATCTGTTGGAGAGGCAGTACAGCAGGAAGGAAGATTTTTCTCACACAGATACTGTGATCTGTATTTAAGTTCTTTGACCCAACTTTTCCTCCTGCCAGTACTGCAGTCAGTTTACACATCACACATATACCTGTAGCCTGTCTGTACTTTTTAATAACTATATATAAGTTTTTGGTATTAAGTGTGTTTCCTGCAAAACCACTTGGAGGCTGGTTTAATAACAAGGCTGCAGTTAGTCACTCTGCACTGGGGGATGTTCAAGACTGTCATGTCAATCTTAGTAAAGGTTTTGGCTAAGAAGAAATATTAAAAATTACTCTTGCATCCCTGAAACATCACACATGCCAACTAAAATTAACCACTGCTGTAAAATAACAAAAAAGTTACATTGGAATGTTTGTTGTGCATCTGCACAAGTAGAAGCTTGCTTTTGTGGTATTTTTTGACCCTGAAGGGTCTTTCTAAGACCTGGAGCAGATACTTCAAATTAAAATGTTTGTTGAGACTCAAGCAAGGTCCCTTCAGGGTCAAAACATCAGGCCAGATCATGCTGCAGCCTGTTATCTATTATTGTAACCATCCAAAAAAGGGGAGGAATGCTGGTACTTTAATTTGGTTTATGGCATGCCTAAGTATTTTCAAGCCTTTGGGAGGAAAGATTTAATCCATTCTGTATTCATATTTCTTCCATCTTAAAGGTGGTAGTATCAACTTCCAAGTACTTTAAACATGAGAGGATGCACACTTATGTTAGGGGTGAACACCCTGTGCTCTCTGCTCTGCACATGCAAATACAGGTCAAACTCTACAAATAAACACGGAAATGCAGCAAAAGAGAGGATTAGGTGAACACAGAGCCTAGCTTCCCCTTGTCCACATTGATTTCAAACACACAGGAACTAAATCTGGGTATTGGTTAGTGTTTCCCAGCATCAGAAGAAGGGCTTGTACAGGTGTCATTGTGCCTCCACAACCTCATCACTGCATTCCAAATGAAAGCAGAAAGGGAGTGAATTTCATTAATCTCACTGTAGAGGGTCCAAGACAAACAGATTCCAGCTCTCTTCAGTGACTCCACTGCCTGATGTGCTTCCTCCTGGGCCAGCAGAGAACACCAGTTCCTTCCCACTTAAAATCCAGCATATGTAACAACAGTAGGAGCAGCATGAATCTGGTGAACCAGAGAGCCTGCTTAGTCTGGATTTACCTGTTTCTCATCATTTGGCTCTTAGAGAAACAAAAAGCAGCCCCAGAATACAAAGCTGTGTGTTAAATGACTCTGTAGGTGAAGAGGAGGTACAACTGTACATGGTACCATAGCAGTAAGATCCAAACCATGTCTGCAGGGTATTTACAGCTCTCGGATCCTTTAGGAACATGCACCAAGAAAGACTGACAGGCTTTGGGAAGGTGAGACAATGTGGTTTTGAGGCAATGAATATGCACATGTGCAGAACATTACTGACTTTTCTGCAATCAGTTGTTTTCTTCTGCTGCTGTAATGTGCAGACAGGGAATAACTAAAACATGCAGGGTATTTCCCAGCTGGGCAGTGAGGTTGACCAAAAGCTCCTCAGCTGCTGGATGCACCCCCAGTGCCCTCTCTGCAACAGCAGTGTGAGTCATGGAATCATTTAGGTTGGAGAAGACTCTAAGAGCATCCAGGTCCTTCAGGTCTCCTAAGGAACCAGCAGTGGGCACACCCATATTCCCTTTCCTTATCGCTTCTGGTTTTCAGCACTTGGTAAACTCCTTTTTTTACTTGCTACCTGCTCCCTTCTAGAAGGAGATGTACTGGGGCAGTTCACCGTTGATCAAATTGAGGGTGAATGGACAATTTCTTCCAAGAAGCCTCTGGACAGAGAAGATACAGAGAAATATCTCCTCAAGGTTATGGCCTCTGATGGGAAATTTCAGGCTACCACTGAAGTGGAAATTTTTGTACTGGATATCAATGACAACAGCCCTGAGTGTGGCCAGGTAAGACATCTGTTCTGGGTCATCAGGGGCATAAAGGGAGATACTAGGAGGGAAAGAGCACAATAAAAAATATGAAAGAACAGGCAGAGCGTGTTAAAGCATTTGGCTTGTCATAATTCTTCTCACACGATCCTGTTGCTTTGATTATGCTTAACAATTTTAATTAAGCTGCATGTCAAGCAAGAATATTAAATCTAGCCTCCAAGCATGTTTGCCAGCAGCAAGTGAGAGCCTAAACATTATGAAGAGTAATTTTTGGAGATAAACAATGCCAGGAAGCCTCTTGGGAAGGGGCATGTAAATTACTGAGTTTTATATCCTGCTAAGCTGGGAGATTCCCATCAGGAGGTTTGTTGCTGGAGAGAGCTGATCGCTGGTGTGGACGTCACCCGTGGTGAGAACGACAGAGGTGGTTACTTCCCAAAAGAGATTCAAAGGCTTGTGTGAAATGAGCTCACTAGTCCCAGTCCACACCCCAGCAGCCAAGAATGGGAGGCATGTCATGTTCCCCTATAAACCACAGGGATTATCCTTCTCTGTGAAGCTTCTGTGGGTCTGTTCTCCCCCCATATGGGATGGAGATATTTTGGAGATGGCTCAGATGCCAATGATTCCTTCTGTCCTTGGCAGATACTCTACACTGGGAGAGTCTCTGAAGATGCTGGGCCGGGTCTTTTCATTTTGAAGATATCAGCGAGCGACCCCGATGTGGGCAGCAATGCCCAGGTGACCTACAGCCTGCACGGCCCCGGCGCCGAGGAGTTCCGGCTGGGCCCGCACACAGGTGAGAGCAGGGCAGCAGCATGCTTCTGTCCTCCTCCTCACCCACCCCGAGAAATGCAAGCTCAACGCTTACCTCCTCTTGAGCAACACTTACCTGCTCATTCCAGCTGGCCCAAGCTAGGAAGGAATGGCCACAGCATAGAGGAGAGTGAGCTCCACATCATCCTGTTTGCTGGCATTACAAATGTTGTCAGAATGAAGGGCAGACATTATTGCTAGCAGCCAGGTCTCAAGGAGCAAAGAGCAGCAAGTATTTGGCTTGAGCCAAAGACACAAGTTCTGAATCCCAAAACACCTCTTACTGGGTCTTGGGCAGTGTATTTACCCAAACAGACTTGATAACCATTCTAGAGATCACTTGGAGTTCATTGCATTGCAGAAAGCTCAGTGCCGTGGGGTTTAGAAGTACAATTTATATATGAACAGTTTTATCCCATGATGGCATCCCTTGGATGAAGTTCAGCTGAACTTGCAGGACTGCCCATGCCAAGCCTTGCCAGGGCCGTGGCTGGCAGTGATCCGAGGATAGCCCTGAGCAATGTGGTGTGGACACATCACCACTATTAGCTCAGTTATTGTCTCCCACGGTTCATTGAGGAAAACAGCTGAACCTCTCTGAGGTCTTGTAGGCTGTGACTGCTGGAGACACAATCACCTCCTGTTCGTCCCCACAGGGGAGCTGACCACATCTGCACCCCTGGACCGTGAGCAGAAGCCCATGTACCACCTCGTAGCCAAAGCCACGGACGGCGGGGGCCGTTCGTGCCAGGCTGATGTGACACTGATCATCGAGGACACCAATGACAACGCACCCAGGTTCTTCCCCAGCCACTGCGCCGTGGCTGTCTTTGATAACACCACAACAAAGACACCCATCGCTGTGGTTGCTGCCAGGGACCTTGATGAAGGTGAGTCAGAATGGGATTTATGTGTTAGTAGAGTTCATCTTTCATTCTGAATAGAAGCTTTTGAAACCCAGGGAAGTGCCACAGCAACGGGCTTAGATGATTGAATCTTGGCAAAGATGTGCCTGGATCTCATTGCTGACATATTCTTGACTACTGGGCTGGCATCAGCACTTCTGAGACCCTGTTGGGAGAGCAGTATCTGTAGAAACATGCTGACCTTCTTTGAGAGTGTGCTCAGTAACTGCAGCTGTGATACACAGCACAAACTGTGACACAAGGATCCAAACTGGACAGAAACTTTTTCAAAAGTGGGGACTGAGAATGGGTGTAATAAAGGAAAAAAGGCATTTTAGGTATGGGTGGGGTAGGTAATACGGATGGAGATGTTCTCCTCAAGGCACAGAGATTCTCAGAATTATAGGCAACGCTCCTAAGAAGGCACTTTGAATAAATGTCTTTAGCAGAGGCTGAATTTAGAGAAGCAAGATTGTATTTGTCTTCTTTGGAAGCAGATACAAAGAGAAATTAGATTTGAAAACAAGGTAATTAAAAATGGGCAGGACTAGTAAATTCAGGCAGCTGACACTGGTGGATATTGTTAACGATGGCTAGATGACTGAACCTGCAGATGGGCAGGGGAACACTCAATGTTCATATGTTGTTCATACAGCCTCCCTTTTCCTTGGGAATTGAAGGTCATTCAGTTCATGTAGTCCTAATGCATTATAAATTAATAAACCCAGCAGCATCCCTACCCATGAATTATTGCAGCCTGTCCATTACCCTTCCAGGTCTCAACGCTGAGGTGGTCTATTCTCTGTCTGACTCTGCCAATGGACACTTTTCCATTGAGGAAACCACAGGGGTGATCCGCCTGGAGAAGCCTCTGAAGGATTCCCAGCACTCAGCCTTTGAGCTGACAGTCTGTGCCACCGACCGGGGCACCCCGCAGCCCCTCTCTTCCCTTGGCACTGTCACTGTCTCTGTTGTGGATCTCAATGAATACCTGCCTGTTTTCCTGGCCCCTGAATATGTGGCCATGGTGAAAGAAGATGTGGCTGTGGGTACTGAGGTCCTCAACTTGTCAGCCCTGACGAGGGACAATGCTGAAAACACAGAGATCAAGTATGAAATTGTGAATGGCAATGACCACGGGAAATTTCAGCTCAACTCAAACACAGGTAAAATGATCTTGTTCCCAAGCAGGTCCAGGTTGATACAACATCAAAAGCTGTCTTTGTGTGTATCATCTTCGCTATTTCTTCTCCATTTGGCTCCCACTTCTGCTCACCTCTGTCTATACACAGCACAAAGCAAGGGAATACAGTCAACTTTTCTACTTCAAATTTTGCCATCCAAGTCACTTAAGAAGTGATCCAAATCTTACTGAAATCAATTGAAAGATTCCTTTTACATGTGGACCTGAGACAGGTCCATGTGAATGAGAGGTATGTGGAGAACAGGATGAGGAAATTTTCCCACATCAAAACGCAGGAGAAGGTGGTTCCATTTAAAAAGTCTTTCCATCAAGATCTCACGAGGAACCTGCAGCCCAGGTAACAGGCGACTTTATTGAGTAGCACTCAAGGAACATGGATAATAGCACCCTAGCCAGGTGGTGAGCTATGATTACCAGCCAGAAAAAGCCCTATTGTGTTTGCACAGCGATGTGATCAGAGCTGTTATCACAGGGCCAATGTTAACTCCCTAAATGAGCCTTTGGCTGTGTCAGCAATGGCCTTCTGCCCTGGGCTGTGACATCCTCATCAATGGCACCTCAGCCTCTCTGGTTACAAGGCTCTTGATAAATCTTCCACATCAAGGTGGTCAAAGTTAGGTTAACTACACTGTTTCAGCTAGCAGTTTGGCACTTGCCTTGGCATATCTGCAGTATTCCAAGAAATCTCACGTGCCATTCATTCAAAGTATTTTCTGTCCTTTCCTCCCCATCTGCCAACACAGGTGCCTTATACATCAATGGGAGCCTGGACTTTGAGGCGAGTCACGAGTATTACCTGTCCATCGAGGGCACGAGGAAGGGCTCAGCCTCTCTCAGCGATGTGACCATGGTGGTGATCAACATAACTGACATCAATGACCATGCACCGGAGTTCATCCAGGATCCCTACTTCACCGACATTCGGGAGGATGCTGCCATTGGAGAAGTCATCCTCACGGTATGACTGAACCAGGCCAGCTGTCTTTACCTCTTCTCTATTTGTATTTGTACACTGAATGCTATGCACTATTGACTCCTCTTGTGCACTTTACTTTTCCTTGGACACAGCAGCCTCAGTGGGCTTGTGACATTCAGCATCTAAGATTAAAGCATGACTTTATAAAAGGATGCTTGGCAGAATTCCTGAGACTCCATAGGCATGGAGAACACTTTGCCTTGTAAGACACCTTTAAGTGAAAATTAAGGGTGGGTTCAGGAGCTTTGAGAACATCCTAAGAAAACAAAAATGCCTGAAAAGGACAATGTCATTGTGAT
This sequence comes from Sialia sialis, assembly GCA_009812075.1. Lineage (NCBI taxonomy): Eukaryota > Metazoa > Chordata > Aves > Passeriformes > Turdidae > Sialia > Sialia sialis. The sequence goes on along the minus strand of VRYO01001726.1, from coordinate 3,198,044 downwards.
CTGGGGAAGGGAGAGGCTCTTCTGTATAGAATAGCAGAGCCCAAGGTGATGTGGAGTTCCCTGTCCAGCCTGTTACCCTCATGGGGTGGTAAAGTCAGGAAAGGAGAAAATTCAAGAAAATAGAAAGCTGAGGAAACTATATAGCCTTGAAAAAACTCTTGGATGACACTTACTGCACCACCTTCCTTTCCCCCTCCTCATTTGAGACAAGTTCAAACCAATACCCTTGAAGTGGTCCCATTTCTCCATGGCATGTCCTTTTTGACCCAAAGGCCCTATCAGGTTTTTTTTTCTCCTAACAGGTGTCAGCTGATGACTTGGATGGATCAATGAACAATCAGATCACATATTCCATCGTGGAAGGGAACCCGCTGGGACACTTTGCCATTCAACCCAAAAATGGGCAGATCAGCATTGCCAAGCATCTGGACAGGGAGGAGGTGAGTTGAAGAAAATGAGAATGGGAAGGCTGAAAGAGATGTGTTCCAAAAGACTGAGGGAGAACAGCTTACTCAGCTACCTCCTGTTTTCTGAATTATTTACTTATAATATTATAGGTAGAAGACAAGGCATTAATTTGTTTTTAGACTCACAGATACTGAAGTAGGAAGGCTGGGCTTTAGGAAAGGCATTATAGAATCATAGAATGGTTTGGATTGGAAGGGACTTTGAGGATCATCTAGTTCCAGCCCCTTCCATGGGCAGGGACACCTTCCACAGCTCTGAGTTTTGGTCTGCCCCACTGGTACTTCAGGCTGGCTGGGTGAGAGCCCCAACCAATATTGGGAATGTTGGTTGTGAAAACTGACATAGCTGGGTTCTGTTTCTCTGCATTAGAGCATTAGAGAAAGCGGGTGTGGGGAGGAGAAAGATCACAATTTCTCATTCATAAAACAGCAGTAACTTGTCTCAGCCTGACAGAGTTCAGAAGCTTTTGGGCAACACTCTGAGGCACACAGTAGAATTCTTGGGATGTCTTGCACAGAGACAGGAGCTGATCCTGATTGGTCCCTTCCAGCTCAGCTTATTCTGTGATTCTTTGATTCTTAAACCACTATTGACAGGTGTTTGCTTAGTTTCATCCATCTTTGCCAAGCTGTTTCTCTTCTCTGTAACTGTTGTGAGGCTGATTTGATTTAGCAATGAACTTTGAGTGAGATTTATGAGTGGAGAGCCTTAGCCAAGGGCAAAGCTGTTGAGGCCATGGTGCATGGACTCAGGCATTTCAACAAGCTGCAGCAGAATAAAACTCTAGTGTGAAAAAGCCACCATTCTGCCATTTCTCCAAGTAATCCTGCACTACAAATCCTCCAGATCTCCAGTTACTCGCTGACAGTTCGAGCCACAGACAACGGCCACCCTGCTCAGTTCAGTGATGTCCCTGTGCACGTCCATGTGTCTGATGTCAATGACAACCCTCCTCGCTTCTTCCAGCTCAACTACAGTGTGGTGGTGCAGGTAAGCCAGGAGACACTGTGTTTCCCAATCCCTCTCACTGCACTAAGGAATTCATTCCTAGGCTGCTGTTGCAGCAAAGTGGGGAGACAGTGATGAATCAACTTGCTGCTGTGTGCTCTGTATGTTCTAGGGCAAGGGTGGGATTTGTGTTCCTGTTTGTTTTCCTGTTTTGCTGTGTCCCTGATCCAGCAGCTCCTGGGGCACTGTACGTTCCCCTGGGCCGTTTCTCTTTGCTTACCTTCCTCCAATAGCATCTTTACCCATTTCAGGAGAATGCTCCCGTGGGGACAAGTGTCCTAGAGCTGATTATGAGTGACAGAGACTCTCCAGAAAATGGACCACCATACTCGTTCCAGATCACCCAGGGCAATGATGGGAAAGCCTTTGAAGTCACCCAAAATGGTCTGCTGGTGACATCATCTGTCCTGAACAGAAGAATTAAAGAGCAGTACCTATTGCAAGTCCAGGTAGAGCCTGTGTTACTGTCCTGGTGTCTGAATTCCCCAGCTTAAGTAGCAATAAAATGTGATTAGCATGGCCCAGCTGAATGAAAACATCTCTGGCTTTGAAGAAATCCAATCCAGGCACAAATTGTGCAGCTTGGAGCCAGCTCCAGAGCTCATTTCTCCACACAGTCTGCCCACAAGAAGCAGGGGGCCAGCTTCTGTGTTGATAAAATCAGATAATACGATCGTGAAAAATACTCTGTCAGCAGTTTCCTTAAACAGCTGCTTTCCCCATAATCATTCTGCTGAATTCCAATTTAAAGTGAGCCCTGGATCTGGTCCTACAAGCTTTCTCTAATTATCCTTGTCATTTAAGAAGTGGTTTCAGTTCCTCTTCAAAAAGGATTTCTATTGTTGCAGAATGAATTCATTATTTTTCAATGTTATCAGTAGGGTAGTCCATGACAAACAAAAGGATAATAACATGTAAAGTACATACTTCTTCAGTAATGGCAGTTGTTGTAAAAGCTGGGTACTATTATATTACAAACCTCAACCTCTAACTGCTTAGCATTAGGGAGAAATTTATCCCATAATCTGATTATTCGCATTTTTGTGTTTGAGGTTCCTTGACTCAATGCTAGACAGACATTGTCAGAGGTGGGACAGGGGCTTAATCAGCTTGGAAGGTGAGCGACCGTGTTGATGTGTGTAACTGCTTTACATCTCCATACACTCAGTTACACATGGAACCACAAAAATTGGCAACATCACAAACAATTGTTAACCCTCAGGAGTTCAGAGCCACTCAGAGGTGCCTCAGCTGCTGCTGAATGCACAGGGAAGTGAGCGTGACCCCACTAGCAGGAGGCTTCAATCAGTCTCCATACAGGAAGGGATGCTGCCCTTTTCCTACGGCCTTCTCCAGGCAGAGCTCCAACACTGCTGCCAATTTTTCCCATTCCTTCTTCATTCCCAACCTGCCTGAGAGCTTCCACTCATTGCTCCCAGAAAGGCACTGTCCTTTGCAAGAGCTCAGCAATCAGGTGAGGTGGCAGTAAATCAGTGTGGCAACAACAGATCCTTCTGTTTTCCATTCCAGGTCTCTGACAGTGGCATCCCTCCACTCTCCTCATCTGCATTTATAAATATCCAAGTGACTGAGCAGAGCCAGTACGCCCCCTCAGCCCTTCCCTTGGAAATATTCATCACCACCAACGAGGAAGCCTTCCGAGGCGGCGTTCTGGGCAAGATCCACGCCACGGACCGGGACCCCCACGACACGCTGGTGTACACTTTGGTGGCACAAGTGCCCAAGGAGGGGCTCTTCTCTGTCGGGGCTGCGGATGGGAAGATCATTGCTGGGGACAAGCTCCCCCACGGCCACTACCTTCTGAACGTGACAGTCAGCGATGGAACGTTCACGGCCACCACCAGCGTCAGCGTCCATGTGTGGTGCTTCACACAGGAGGCCTTGGACAAGGCCGTGGTGCTGCACTTCCGACACCTCTCCCCCGAGGAGTTTGTGGGGGACCACTGGCGCAACCTGCAGAGATTTCTGGGCAACGTCCTCGTCACCCGGCGCCAGAACATCCACATGGCCAGCCTGCAGCCTGCAGCTGCCTCTGATGGGGTGGATCTGCTGCTGGCTGTTGGAGAGCCACACGGCTCCTTGTACGAGCCGCGGGTGCTGGCCAGCAAGCTCACTGGCTCGGCTGGGGAGATGGACCAGCTCGTGGGGCTGCGGATGAAGAAAGCCATCCACGTGCCCTGTCACGGGTCAGACTGTGCCCACCGTGTCTGCAGGGAGACCATCCAGCTGGATCCAGGCATGATGTCTACGTACAGCACTGCCCGGCTCAGCGTCCTCACCCCACGGCACAGCCTGGAGCAGGTCTGCTCCTGCAATGGTGAGCAAGTCTTCCTGCCAGTGTCTGACCCCGCAAACCTGGGCATGTTGTATTTTCCTTCGGTACGTTGTAGAGCACCTGGATTTTCCATGGAATTTGGTTGCCTGGTGATCGACAGCTCTGCCCACAATTTCAAAGACTCTTAGAGTCTGAAAGTTTCATATAGTCTATTTTTTTTAATTAATCTCCTGTAGCATTTAATAACAGCAACATTTCTCTCTCCTTGGGAAGAGTCACTCATACTTAGCAGGAATTAAAGGTCAGTGATCAGAATTTTTTGTCTGTGATCTCATGTGTTGATCCTGGACCTGGCAAAGCACAGAGTGACTGATAAATTTGAGGAAAGCCAAATAAAGTATATTTGTTATACTGGCTCTAGGATACTTGAAGAAATAATTGGAGGGAGCAGGAATCAGTAACACTGGGGCAGGAATGTAAGAGAATACCACAGAATAATATAAAAACTTACTAAGGATGGAGAAATTCAAGAGAGCACTGAGAGCACCTTAAAGGACAGAAATAGCCAGGCTGATATTTCAGGGTTGCTTCACAGTTAAGTACATGGAAGAAATACTGGGAGATCCCAGTGAGACTGTGGGGAGTGCAGTGCAGGGATCCATGGGTTATTGTGGATGTGACTGCTCCTGGACAGTTGTGTCATCAGGCTAGGAAAAGAGGAAAAGATTGATACAGTCCATAGCCTCAAAGTGGCTCAAAGATGAGATCTTTCTTTCATTCTCCTTTCAGGAACAGCTGTGAGGTTTGGGGGCCACAGCTACGTTTGGTACCAGCACTCCCAGGTGGGCTCCTGGCACATGCACTTTCGCCTCAAGACCCACCAGCACCACGCAGTTGTGTTCCACGCCAACGGGACTGACCACACCACTCTTGAGGTGGGTATGGCACTGCAGGGGGATTTCTCTCCACAGGTACAAAAACCTTACTCTCCTCAGGGAAGGGAATCACAGAAGAATATGCAAAAATATGTACCTTTAGTAATTCATGTAGGTGAAATATAAAACTTAGGAAGACCAAGTGAGAGCCAAGCACGGTTTGGCAATTGCGACAACCACAACTGGGAATTGTCCTCTATACATGTAAATGCACGTGTTGGTCTCTGGTGTGACCTCTGGTGAAGTCATCAGTCACCCACAGCAGGTCTACATCCCCTTCTTTCCTCCAGCTTGTTTCTTCATTCCTTTCTTGCATCTCATCTCTCAGGACAAATAATTTATCAGGTGGAGTTGTCCACAGACCAGTCTGGTTCTACAGGAGCAGAGGGCAAACTTTCTCCCATACCTCAAATTAAAGGTCCTTTACCATAATGGACAGAAAATATAGAACAGGAATCCTAAATTATATTTTTCACACACACACTCCTCTTTTCAACCACTTTCTTCAGATGGTTTCACTATTTTAAACACCTGCAGAGACAGGAAAATTTCATTCTGATCACTCTCCTCCCTTCAGCTGAACACTGAACTTAGCAAAGCATTCAAAAAATCATCTCCCTCTTCCACTTTGGCAACAGAAGGAAAGCAGATGACTAAAGAATAGCAGTTTTGTATATTCCTCATCAACTGAACTCGGACTAACTGGAGACTAAGATCACAGGACATGCTACAAGCTTGCTGAGGTTTGTCCTTGAGACTGATCACATTGAGAGCTACACACTACAACCTACCTGGAAGTGTTCATCCTGTCCTTGGATTCCCCCTGTCCCTTCTCATGGTTTCACAACCTCATCTTCCTGTTGTTCCATCTTTCCACTGTTACAAAATACCTGCCCAAACAGGGAGCTGCACAGCAGCCAGCCCCCACACACATGCCTTTTGCACATATTTCAAGCTCCTCCTGCCACAGTCATCACTCCTGAAGAGCAGGAACAGAAAAATACCATCCATATGTCCTGTACCCATCTCTGAGAGTGACTTCAAGCTGAACTGTGAAGGGCCAGTGAGAAAAACTTCTCAAGAAGGGTCTCAAGATTTCTGCCTCACCTCTGGGAAGGAAAGTCACCAAAAAGTTCATCAGAAGGAATCCAGGACTTTAGGTGGTGCTCAGGAAGTACTATATGGCAAGAAACTCCACTGATCCAGGCCAGCACAGAAAGTCAAGGGAGAAAAGGCTCATTATTGGTGGAGTTCAGTGAGCCCATGATCTTCATAAGCTTGTCTCCACAAGCTTTTTAATAGGAAACATTCATAAAGCCTCCTCCATAAAAGTGCCTGTGAATAATTTCTTTCCTGACTCACTTTATTAGCCATATCTTAGGGATAAAAAGATTTCTAAACCACCTGGCCTGATAAAAAGGAAGGAATTCCTGAAGATTTTAAACTTTGTAGACTGAAGTACTCCAGATATGAGCCAAAGCCTTGAAAGGACCATAAGTGATGGTTTGTAGATTTGATGAAGAGGATGAGCTCTCCCAAGAGCATGCATGTATCACTTTTCCAGTCTCTAAGCTCTCCTGATGTTCAGAAATAGGTTGCATCAAGAGGATGGCAGACCAGGCAAACGGGGAAAGGCTTGGCAGTGTGTCAGTTCTTGCTCCAGGGAATCGAGTTCTCAGCTGTCTCCCAGCCCCAGAAATTGATAAGCCAAATCTACAGACCCATCTGGAGTGAAATCATGTTCCTGCAGATGAAGTGAAGTGACAAAGTTCTCTGGTGTGCTTGCCAATTGTGCAAAGGGATTTACACACGTGTTGCCCTGAGGCCCTTCCATGGCTTGTGCCAGCTGCTTCTTGCTCTTCCTTCCTTCAGCAGTTGTTCTCTCCTCCCACTGGTATTTATTTATACCATGGGCTTCTCTAAGGGTTAGCTGTTGTCCTGCTCTGTTCCAGAGTAGCCCCTTCACAGTGTTTGTGGGTTTCTCTAGAGTCACTGTAGCCCATAATCATTCCTGCTCTTCTAATCCCATCCAAGAACCAGCCCTCCTCTGTCTCTAATGTCTCCCATGGGCATCGCTCCTGCCTGGGATGAATTGCTTGATGTTAAATAGCAGGCTCTTCAGGTTTCCCACCAGCACTTCATTCCATCTCTTTTCTCCTTTTCCATAGGCTCTTGGCTTCTGTAAAAGAGAGGTTATATCAACAAAGCACTGGGGAGATAAAGGTGAAAAAGAGGTTTAACCCTGACTTCACCCCGAAGCAGCACAGCTAACTTTTCCTTTCTCTGTCCTTTATGACTTTTAAAGATGAATCTTGTGCCAGAAATAGGAATTTCTGATGTCCCCAGTTTTATGCAGAAGATGTTGGTGTGGTTCACTATCAGCAGCTCAATACCATATCTCTAGTCGGTGGAGATCAAGGATTAGATTGCAGCACGTGTCAGAAACTTTGGCCTGGTTTTCCAGCATGGGTACAACAGAAATTTCTTTCTCTGCCTCCCAAGTCCTCCTTTTTCCTCCAGAGAGAGCTGCCAGTGCTTCTCCTAAATAAGATTCTTTGACCACCCTCACTCCTGCCAAAGGAGCAACTGCTCCAGCACCTTCCCCACCACTAATGAGACAGTGAGAACAGGATAAAAGCCAGAACAAGAGTCCATCTGTGACTGGTGATGCACTTAGGAATGCCAGGGCACTGCTGAGGCTCAGGAAGGTGGGAGAAAGGGCAAAGCATGCCTCTGCTCTCTGTTCTGTGGGAAGATGAGCTTCCCTCCTTGCATGCTGGTCAGAGGCTGTCAGGAAGGACCACGGGTGGAATTGTGCCAGAGAGATGAAGTGTTGTGCAAAATAAAGGGGTTGCAGTCACTTAATTGAGCAAGACATAGACTGAAAAAGGTGAAAGGGGCTGCATTTGGTACCTCTTGGAATCAGAAAGTTGGGAATCATCTCAACTGTCAGTGTGAAGGCCAGGAGAGAGGGAAACAAGCAGCAGGAGAAATGCTGAAACCTTCAAAAACAGCAGCCACCCATGTCACAGCTACCTGTGTGTTTTACAGGTGGTGAATGGAGTGCCTCAGCTTGGCTACAGCTGCCGGGGGAGCCCCTTTGGGAACCTCTCCTCCTCACGGTTCGTGAGCGACGGCGAGTGGCACTCGGTGTTCCTGGAGGTGAAGAACACTTCGGTCCGCCTGCTGATCGATGGCCTGGGAAACGCCTCTCTCCAGCTGCCAGGGACCTGTGGTGTCTCCCAGGGCAGGCGGGACCTGATTTTTGGCGGCCTGCGGCAGTCGCTGCAGTCCCAGAGAGTGACACAGGCTTTCAGGGGCTGCCTGGACGTGGTTGCAATCAACGGCAGAGAAGTGGTTCTCCTTCCTGGGAAAGGGCAGTCGAAGGAAGTCTTGGAGGAGGTGGGGATAAGGCAGTGCTGCTCCCCCAGCGGTGCCTGCAGCAGCAGCCCTTGCCTCAACAACGGGATGTGCTCCGAAACTCATGGAGGAGGTATGTGAGCATCCCACGCAGGGCTGTATCAGTGAGGGGGAAAAGATGCAACAACTTTATTCACCCCTGTGGAGGGGCTATTCCAGAGGGGAAGCAGAGATCCCCTGTCCCAGGGGACCTCAGGTAACTCAGTGCAGCAGCAGCTGCAGGGTGTGAGATCATCATCCTGGCTCTCACCAGTGGACCATGGGCCCAGAGGGCAGGAAGGTGTTTCTAAAGAGTCTGCATGACATAGGAGGGCAGAGTGTTGCCAAAAACTCGAATGCATATAGAGATTCCACCCTCTGCATCCTTTTTGCTTAAGGAGCTGTTAACAAGGCTGGAGCCAGGCAAGATGGGATCATGCAGTGATGGTATCTGGGCAGAAACAAGCCAAGATCTTGGTCTCTTCCCACTGCAGCGAGCAACTCCCCAGGGCTATGCAAAGGGATATGGGAAAACCATAAGCACAAATCCAAGAGTCCCAGGCTAACATGGGGTGCACACACCCAAAAGGGGTTTGATACAGGCTCTGCCCTAGGCAGTGTCCCTGCTGCCCTGTTCCTGCCATCAGTGGGGCTCCTTGCAGTGAGCTGCATCCCCTCCCCACAGAGGGGCTGTGAGGAGAGGAGAGGAGCTTCTCCCAGTGATGTCCATGTGGGTGTCACTGCCCTACAACTCGCTGTAGCTGCCAGCACAGCAAGGCTGCACCCCATAACATCTCGTTCATGAGATGGGCACTGCCTGTGCCTCAGCCCCTCTGAGGGGCAGTGAGATGCTTCCCACGCTGCTGTGTGGGGCAGGAGCTGCTCCTGCAGCTCTGTGCTTTTTGGGGCGCTTGCCAAAGCACACCCTGCCCAGCGAGCAAGTGAGGACAGAGGCACCACCTTCTGCCCTGCCCGCTGCCTCTGGGAACAAGATTCCCAGCCCTGTCGACTCAGCAGCTGCCTGGTTCAGGTGAACTTGTTTGACACCAGGTGTAGAGGTACAGAACAGTTAGTCTGGCTGGCACCCACACCTCAGCCTCTGCACAGAAAACCTCCCTGGCTGGGCTGGAAGGGGCTCAAAGCCCACGAGGGGACACCACATTTCTGCTCTAAGTCAAGGTATCCTCTGCTTACATTGCAGAGAGAATACAGTGGGAGGGGGAAGTGAAAAATCACTTCAGCATAGTAACCTAATGATCATCCAGCACCCTTTCCATAGTTTCCTTCCAGAATGAACAATTTCTCCTGCACATGGCCCAGCTGACCAGGACAGAGCCTGTGGGACATGGCCCCAGGCAGGACACTGCTACAGGGAAGGGATTGCCCAAGGGATGTTTATTTGTGAGGTTATCCTGGTTGCTTGGCCTCCCTGAGTTCCATGGGCTGGGTGCTGGGGACCCCAGGCAGGCAGCACGAGTTTGTACAGAGCTGTGCCCAGGGATCTCAGGCGTGGGATTGCAGCACAGGCAGGGACTCGCCTGTGGGAGCGAGCCCAGGGAACCACGTGGCCGTGTGAGAACACATCTGTGGGGAGAGGACCGGGCCAGCCCAGCACCACCCCAACCACAGCGCTCAGGACCTCAAACACCAGTGAGCCCCACATCCAGAACATGTGTTTGGGCACACACAGCCCCGTGGGCAATGTCCAGCACCTGCTGCACCAGTGTCAGCACGTCCTTCTGGTACAGCCACTGACACACATGTGCAAACAGGCCCAGGCTGTTTGCCCCATGCTCTGCAGCAGGGTTGTTCAGCTTGTGGATGACTAGCAAAGACTTTTCAGGTGTGCTGCAAGCTGGAAACTGAATTTCCCGGACAGCAGCACCAGCCAGGTGACGAGCAGGAGCTCAGCACAGCCAGGGACATTCCCATGCTTAGGGCTACGCTAAAGAGCAGCCAAAAGTACAAACAGCAGGAGCCCCTTCAAGTCCCTGGCTGTGCTGGGTTTCTCTCTGTCTGTGAGCAGCCATCTCCTGGAAGCAGGAGAAACTCAACATGTTGAGACAGGCACTTCATACCACAAGAACTCGCAGGACCAAAGACTCCTGAGAACAACAAATTACAGGGGATTGCACTTAACAGAGTCAGAAACTGTGAATCAGCCAGCCAAGTTCCCCTTCTTTATTCCAGATTTGTGCCTCAGCTTCTCCATGCAAAAAGCTATGCCCTGACTGATCTCTGATCTGTCAGGAGAGGACAGCCTTGACTTGTTGCTCAAACAGCTCCCTAGTGCCACTGTGTTGCCCCACAGTGGCCACCCAGCCTCCAGCAACCTCACCAGGTCCTGTACTGAAGTTACCAGGCTTCCAGGGATAGCCTGGGTGTGCCACAGCACCTGGTGCAGCAGCAGATATCTGTGCTTGGGTAGCTGTGCAAGCCCTCTGGGGGGGCCAGCAGCACCAGGCACTGCTTCTCCTGTTCTTGCCCATTTTTCCACACAGGTATGTTCACTCTCACCCTCTCCAGGTTACACCTGCATCTGCCCCGGGCTGTTCTCTGGTGAGCACTGTGAGCTTGGGGACAGTCCCTGCGAGTCCAAGCCCTGCCTGCATGGGGGAACCTGCACTCTCTCGGCCACTGGCTACTCCTGCCACTGCCCTGACTGGTACCTGGGTGAAAGGTAAGGCCTGGGGAACTTTGGGACAGGTGACACCCCATGATGGCCTGAAAACACGAGCATTGTGCTTTTCTGGAGCTCACCAGATCCACAGACTCTGGGATTAATTGCAAACTGCAGGCACCTGAGCATTTCAGCTGGGAGATGTTTTGAGGGCAGAGCAGAGGAGAACAGGACACAAATAATGTGGCCTTGCCCCTCTGTGCCAGTCTCCCCTGAGCAATAGGGAAAACAGAAACATCTCCTCTGCTTACAGACGCCTTGGTGCCTGCAGGTGCTGTCGGGCAGCGCAAAGCCTCTCCTTGCTGGGGTCGAGTTTCTCCCCACTCACTGCTGCTCCCATGACAGGAGCTGAGCTCAGCACTAATGAGAACACCTTGGCTGTGATGGGGGGCCTGGCAGCAGGGTACAGGCAGACACAGCCCTGGCTGGCAGGAGGGTGTCCTGAGGCTGGGGGAACCTGCCTGGCAGGGTTGTGAGGTGCCCCCTGCTTCAGTAGCCTGAACACCCATCCTGCAGGTGTTAAAGGGACTGCTGCTATCCAGGACCAGCTCTACAGGGTTCATGCAAAAGAAATCTCTGTCCCAGCTCACAGCTGTGCTTTATCCATTTAAAATCCCAGCTCAGGACAGTGGGCATTACCACCCCAGCCCAGCAGCCCCTCCAAGACCCCCTCTTTGCCTCCAGCCCAGCCTGGTCAGAGATTCCCAGCACATGCTCAAACAGCATCACACCCAGCTCATCCTTCTGCCTTGCCCATTTAGCCAGGATGGACACTGGTCCTGTAGGTCAAGACAAAGGCAGAAATGATCTGTTCAGCTCTTGGAACAGAAGCCTGTAGCTGAGCATTAGGTGGCAGTGTAATACCTGACATCAGCTGGAGCCTGTGGGTGAACATTGCACACACCAGCTCACACATCCTAAATCATTGACCACAACGAGAGCAGTGCAAACCTCACAGAGTTTGTTCCGTAATGAGAAGAAAAAAAGGGAAGGAAAGCTGTTAAAGCACTGTATATTCCCCCAGCACGGGGAGGTCATTGCTGTTGGAAGGAAAGGTCCCCTGTACTGCTGGCAGATGTTTAGATTGTGTGGAGTGGAGCAGGACAGAATCAGAAATTCCATCTCAGTTCTGCAGATGCTCCATAAAATGTCAAAAAGCCTCTCCAGCGAGGGTGTCCATTCACTACCTCACAGGGTCATCTTCTACCAAATGTTTGCTGCAACCTGCAGGCATCAGCAGAGCATCCAGAGGTTCCACAGTGCTTGAAGGACATGGGAGACTTCATGAGAGGTTAACACACCTCACACTGACCCTGGGCTTTCCAATTTAACAAGATGGGAACATCTCTCTGTGTATTGTAGCCCCAGAATTCCAAACACTGCTCTGAGGCAGAAAATCCTTCATTTTAATTTGGGCATAAACTGAAAAACAAGGCCACCCTGTAAAACATGGTCTCTTGAAAAGCATAATTTTATACTCAAGGATCCTCTGCCAGGATAAGCAGGTAGCAAGAATCCAGCGAGGGAGGGAGAGTGGACCAGGATAGAGCATCCTTGGGTGATGTAAGCCAGAGTCTGAAGAGGATGAAGCAGTTCTGGTGCATCCCAGGCTGCCAGGCAGTGTCTCCATCCCTTTCTCCCCACAGGTGTGAGAAGCTGGCAGAGGAGTGCCAGGACAACCCGTGCCACAACGCCGGGCGCTGCGTGAGCAGCCAGGGCTCCGTGCACTGCATCTGCCCGTCGGATTTCCAGGGGGACTACTGCACCCAGCCCATCATCACTCCCGCCATCGTGCCCACGCAGTGGGCGCTGGGCCCCCAGGAGATCGCGGAGATCGCGGCCGGCGTGCTGGGGGCGGCCATCCTGGCCGCGGCTT
>VRYO01001726.1:3092893-3184382 GCA_009812075.1 Sialia sialis | reverse complement strand
GATCATCTCAAGTCCCCACAACTCCCAAATCAGCAAGTATACCTCCCCTATCCCTATGTCTCCTCTCCTCCCCAGTCTGCCCTATCTCCTACAGCCTCAGAGCTTACAGAAGGAATTGGCAGGAAGGCAAGAGAGACACAACAACCATTAGAGCTGCAGCTAACACGACTTTCTTTTGTTTCAGTCTATCCAGCAGAAACTACCTACTGGCCGCCCCGGTACCTGTCATCAGATGTCCAGGAATATTCCCACTATGAGGTCATTCAAGGCCCCCCTGCCTCCTCCTCTCACCCTCCTCTCCCACCGCCGCCCCCTCCCCCAGCAGACACAGAGCCAGTCGCTCTCTACGGGGGCTTCCCTTTCCCGCTGGACCAGAGCAACAAGCGAGCCCCCATCCCACCCCGCTACAGCAACCAGAACCTGGAGGACTTCCTGCCGCTGGGTCCCATGGAGATGGGATCATCCCAGTGCCAGAACGAGTACACGGCCATCAGCTACTACCCAGCACAGCTGGTGCAGGGCGAGGGGGTCCCGTACCAGCCCGAGCCAGGCTACAAGAGGGTCAGCATGCGGCTGAGCGTGGCCCAGCCCTCCTACGCCGACTGTGAGCTGGGCCACCAGCCCAGCATCCGAGCCCAGCCTCTGCCACCACCCAACTACGAGGGCTCTGACATGGTGGAGAGTGACTATGGGAGCTGCGAGGAGGTGATGTTCTAACGGGGCTTGCTTGTGGGATGAGGAGAGAAGCACATCTCCACGCAGAACAGAGTGCAGGGGGCTGGCACACGCTCCTGGAGGGAGGCTTGTGTGTGTCCCCCTCAGCTTGCAGCGTCCTCCCCTGCACGGCTGGGTTGTAATTTTGGCTGGATCTTTCCCCTCGCTGCCCTCCATGGTGCTCCTGCTGCAAATGGAGGGGAAATGCTCCAGCCACTGCTGGGACATGGAGGATGCTCCTGGGATGCCAGTGACTAACCTGCCTCCTCACCAAGGGGACTGCCTCCTCACCATGTAGGACCACAGCATGCTACCTCCTCACACCCCGGGCTTCCTGGCCACAGGGAGGAGGAGGAGGAGGGCAAGCACTGCTGGTATGGCAGCAGTCATGGTGGAGAAAGGTGTGAAAGGACTATTAGTGCACAGCCTGGCAGTGCCCCAGGTGGGGTTCAGAGGCTCACTGCTCCCAGCTCTGGCTCCAAGGGCTTGCATCAAGCCAACAGTTTGTTCGTGGAATGGATCAGCTGGTGCAAACCCTCTTCATGTCTGCTCCCTGACACTGGGAGAGAGAAAAGGGAATGCAGCTGGTCCCACCAGCACATCCCTCACTGGCTAACAGAAGTCCAAGCGAAAAGAAAAAAAAAAAAGAAAAAAAAAAAGTCAATTTCTGTAGAAAAACCAAGCACCAAGGTTTGTTACAGCAGGAGCTGCCCACGGACTCAAACCAGGCTGCCCAGCTGTGCTGGGTGCACACGAGTAAAGGGGACCCTGCCCCGAGGATTTTGTGCACAGCCTTGTCTCTGTGGCTGTCATGGTCCTGCCAGCAGCAGGGACTCCGTGCTGTACCCCAGAAACTCTGGCCAGCACTGCCTGGAATCTCTGACCAGAGAGGGGCACCGAGGCTACTGAGCATGGGTCTGCCTGTTCGTCCTTGTGCTTGGAAATGTATTGTTTCTTCGTGAGAGGTTTTCTTTGGTTGGTTGTTTGATGTAACTTTTTTTGTTGCTGAATTTTTGGAAAGTATTAAAAGAGTTTGGATTTTTTTTACTATTACGATTTTATTCAGTATCTCGGGGATTCTCTTTTAAATAAATAGGACATCCTTGCCTAGCTCCAGCCAAGAGAGTAACAGCTTCATTTGGGCACCAAAAGCTTTCAGAGAAGTACCAAGACAGCAAGTTAAACACTTTTTTGAGAATCCTGTTACGTGCCAGAGGGATGGGGCAGATAGGCCCACAGTAAGCTGTCTTGCTTTGGAAAGCCATGGGCCTCCTGTATCTCTTAGTTCAGGAGTAAAGGGGTTGAAAGGACCCAAACTGAAGCCTTTGATTTGCATCCCTAAGAAACACCACCTCTTTTACCTCTCAAAACTCTTACGCACTTCCACAAAGTTTTTTCACCAGCTCTGCTCAGCAGAAAGCAGTCTGCTTGGTTAATTCCTCTGAACATCATCCTAAAATAGTGCATTTCTGTACTTTGTTTTGAGGACATTTAATTTTGAGGTGTCTCAGCAACAGGCACCACTTTTGCCCATAAGGAAAACACAAATTGTTCTTCTCAGCAGCAGAAGCAGCACAAAAAATGGTAATTTCCTTCAGATTTTTAAACTCCTCAGGGTTGCTGTGGCCAGTGGTCACAGCACAGGGAAGGGCAGAGGCAACTTGAGATGAAGCTTTTTCCCAGGTGAAGGGACACCTGGGAAGGAGCCGCCTCAGTGAGGCCATTTCATGGGATGGGCCCAGCCCTGCAATGCTGAACCCTAAGAAAGGACAGCTGTGGATCCCACCATGGTGACTCTCCGGAGTCAGAAATACCCTGAAGCAGCAGGAGTGCTTGTGCTCAGCTCTCCCTCCTGCCCTGTCATTCAGGTGACCTCAGATCCACAGTCCCCATCAGCCTGCAGAAGCCACCTAGTTTCAGAAAAAAATTCTGCCAGATTTTCTAAAGATGAACTTTTTATAGCACTGATTTCCCAACAGCCCTGTAATGACACACTGCAATGGCATGAATTATTCAGCAGTAAGGTTAAGCCAAGCTGCAGCAGTGCTGGCAGAGTCTTCCAGTGTGGGCTGACTTTTGCTCCTTTGATCTCCAGGGTGGATCAGCAGCAGCTCAGCATCCCTCATCTTTTTTCACATGCCAGGCTCTTTTTTTCAGCTGCAGACCCGCTTTTGGCAAAATAGGGAGATGAGAAAACAAGGCCCAGCTTTGGTGGGGCAGAGAAAAGCCCACAACCTACTTGCACAAATGAGGTCAAAAGAAAATTTTCCAGGCAGCAAAGCTGGAACACTTTGAAACCCTTGCTAGGAGGGGAAATTGTGTGTGCTGTGTGGGGGTGGGAGCGGCACAGGATGCTCCACATCTCCTGCTCTCACTTCTTTTGGAAGAAAAACCTACACTTCACAGCCCAAAGCCTTCACACATAAAAAATAGATCATATTTATTGATTAAAGTAAGATACATGATTCAGGTGCAGCACCAGCTCTGCTGCTGGGCAGCCACCCGTGCTGTACGCTGACAATATCCATAGGCACAAGACATGGACGTGACCATTGCTATATTTACACAGACAAGTTTCTTGGTTACTGAGCAGCCTATGATACACAAGTGTCAAGTTTTCGTGTCCATCGAGTCCTGTGCCAGCTCTCCCTGGCTCAGCAGAGCCCCTCACACCATGTGTGCCACCAGCACATCTGCCCCATCTTCAAACACCCCTGCTCACCCCAATCAAAGGGAAGAGCTGCAAAACCCATTTAATGCTTCTGTGATATCCCAGCCCCCTTGGAAATGAGGTTTTCACTCCTGCTTGCAAAGTGAGTTTGGATGCCAGGAGCCTCCTCAGCAAACCTACTGATGCCCAGTGCCAGGCTGGGGACATGCCTTGGCACACAACTGTCCCTAAAATGTGGCCAGCCTTCTTAGAGTGCATTACTAGCAGGGCAAGGGGAAGCATCAGACATTGCCTGCTCCTCACAGCACTCCTTCAGCTGCTTGATAATTCTGACTCAAACCCAACCCCAAGGGCCACGCTGGGGTCAGTACACAGAGATGGACGTGAATATTGCACTTGTCCCGCCTGTGTCATGCCCTGGAGCCCCTTCCCAGCCCTGGGTGCTTCCTCCCTATCCCCATGGTGCCCCTCCAGAGGGTGGATTTGAATTAAAGCTTTGCTCTGCTCCTGACCAAGCAATGCTGGTCATGCCAAAACCCTCCCCAGCACAGCCCTGGAGGAGATGAGGTGAGCCCCAAGAAATGCAGGGAGCAGAAGAGGAGCTGAAAAGGGGCAGTGGCATGGCACAGACCCACCCCACACCTGGCCATGGGTGCACGTACCAGCATGTGGCACCCAGGACTGCCAGCAAAGGGACACAGTGCAGACACAAGCACCACCCAGGGAGAGGCAGGCTGCAGGGACATGATCCACACAGCCTCGTCCTCACAGAACCTGGACAAACACCAAAAATAAGCACAAACTTCACCCTTCACCAAAGACGGGAACACAGCCCACTGGTGCTGTACTCACCCTCCTTTCCCACCACCAGCAGCCTGTGCCCACCCCCAGGGAGACACAGCTGCAGTGGAATGAGGGATGAAGGCTCTCCAAAGAGAGCTGGCATTTGGGAGATGCTATGTTAGCAGGCAGGAGTTTGGCCTGTCCTGTGGAGGATGTATTTTCTCCCTTGTCTTAAAAAAGTAGAAATCCAGCAGAAAGTCAAGGAAAGTCTCTAGGGAGGAAGCTGGGCTCTCAGAGAAAGGAAAGCAGTAGTGCCACAGGACCATCCCCACCAGGCATGCACCAGCCACGACAAAAAGAAGCAACAGGAGCACAGGGAGAAGTGCCAGGGAGCTGCATCGTATGGGAGAAGAGCTGGGTGGAAGCAGAGGATGCAGAGGGAGTGGAACCAGGAGAGGAAGTGTTAAAACCAGAAATATTATGGAGTTTTTATGTGTGATTGACATTCAGTATCGGCCTGCAGAGGCAGGCAGAGCGTGCCAGGGCCAGCTCAGGCACTGTAAACAAGGTGATGTATTCTTGTGACGTGTGGGCAGCATGTGGTGACCCCTGGGGACACCCCATCCCATCCAAAGGGGACCAGCTCAGCCCCTCGTTATGGCAGAGCCTGTTTGCTCCCCACACGCCTCAGTTCTGTAAAGCTTCTGAAAGCCAAGTATTGGGTTGTGCGCTGGATGGGGATAAAGAAGTGTCACTACTAAAAGTGTGGGCCAGGGGTCAGCAAACCCTCCCAGGCCAGGGAGGTGCCATGCCCACTGCCCAGCTCAGACTTCCTGCTCAAGGCAGCTGGAAACAGAGCTGAAGCACTGCAGGAGCCAGTGCCCACCGCTGGGGATCCCACAGAGAGAGCTGTGGGCCCTGGCATGCTCTGCACCCCAGGCTCTGCCCACCCTCCCCACAAGGCTGAGGGGAGGAGGGAGCTCCATGCTCTCTAACCTGAGCTGAGGTTTGCCTGTTGCTGTAAAAATAAAGTGCTCAAGGAAAAAAAAAAAATTAAAAATCAAACTGGCACAAAAAAAGAGTAGTCCCTGTTCCCTGCCCTGACTGAAGGGACAGGGGAAATATGGAAAGGTTGGGATTTAAAAAAATAATAAAATCAAATAAAATCTACATCCCTGGGATTCCTCACCTCTCAAAGTGCCTATTTACAGAGGAACTGCTTTGCTCTACCATGTGCCCTAAGAGCCCCGAGGGAAGGCACTGCCCCAGCCTGGATCCCATCTTCCAGACGGAGCCCAGGGCAGGATCCTGCTGCAGCCGTGTGACCACGGTGCTCACAGCCCTGTCCCCTCACAGACCAAACCCCGAGAGGGGAGGCTGTTCCCAGGAGAGCAGTGCCCGGTGTCCATGCACCCCCAGCTCAGCATCCGGAGGGGCCAGCGGGGTGAGGGGATGCTCACTGCAGCAGGACAGTGGTGGCGTTCACCACGGTGGCCGCGGGTGCCACCAGCTCCACCAGTGCCTCGTACGTGCCCACCACGAAGCCCACGAAGCCAAAGAGGCTGATGGCAATGTCCTTGGCAATGACGAGGGGGTGCATGCCCTCGGAGTAGTAGGTGGCAATCTCCAGCAGCGGGGGGAAGATGAGAGCCAGGGCGCTGCTGCTGATGGAGCCCACCAGGGAGATGACGAGGTCCAGGCGCGGGATGAGGATGGCCAGCACGCCTGGAGAAGGAAGGGACACGATATCAGTGCTGCCACCTCCCAGATGGCAGAGAGGCTCCTCCCTGTGTCAAAGCTAGCAAAACCCCACCCAGGGATGCCACTGAGTCACACCTCTGCCCTCCTGCCTGACAGAAGACAAGGTTGCATATTTTTCCTGCAACTCCTCCTCAAGAAGCAATTAGGCTGTTAAATTAACAACCCTTTTTGTCACCCTGGGCACCACCAGAGCGAGCTCCAGGGCTCAGCAAGATGAGTGCCGCTGGCTGCCAGCATTCCTGAACCCCCTGAGCAAGTCAGCACTCCTGCTCCCCACACCTGGGGAGTCATAAAGCCTCAGAAACCCCATAAAAGCAGGAGAAGGGAAGAAAAAGGCATCTCCCCCCACCCCAAATCAATCCGTGTGGTTTGCGTGTGTTTAGAGCTGTTCCAGCAGCAGCACGCCCACAGCACAGCCCAGGGGAGAACATTTGTTAGCACTTATTTTTAGGTGAAAACTGCAGCCAAGGAAAATCCCCCTGAGAGACTCATGACAGCTTCAGCTTAGCAGTAGGCACTTCAGGATATTCCTCTCCTCCTTCTCCTCTTGCATAGCACCAGGAGAGAACAGAGGGATGTCACCAGAGCTCTGACAACACAAGAGAACCTTCTGCAAGCAAAACAGAGTTCAGTGTTTAACCAATGACCAAGAGAAATAAATTGGTTTATTGCTTTGAAAGCTTTTCTGCTTAGAAACAGGGGACACTTAGAACCATGGTGCAGCCCCTATGGAGAAGGGACATCTCAGGGCTCCTTACTGGAGGGATTTGTTCTCTCCCTGGCCATCAGCTACAGGCAAGAGAGGCTGTTGGAGCCTCCCTGAGGTAAAGATCACCCATGGAACTGCAGAAGAAAGGCTTGAGAGATTGACTGTGCCACCACTGCAACACTGCTGTCATCTGGATAAGCCTACAGATAAACCATCCCTTCACCAACAGAAACAGTAAGAAAGGTCCTGAGCCAGTTTATCCTGGTGCTCGGCCCTGAACAGAGCCAAAGGAGTGCTCTGCCAGGGGACTGCTGCAAGCAGCATCCCTGCTCCAGCAGCCTCTGAGGACAGCACAGCAGCTCCCTCTCCAACAGCATCCTCAGCCCACCCCACACTGCTCTTTGGACTCAAAAGTAAACAAAATTATTAACTCCCGTCTAAAACAAGCAGATTCGAAGCACCAGCTGCAGCCCTCAGCCTCCGGGGAAACGGTCTAATTTCTGCAGGTATTAATTCAAAGTGGTTTTAAGCATGCTGGTTTTGAAGTTTAAGCTTGAAAGACTCCCATAGACGAGATTGCATCCTCTCTTTGGAAGCCAAAGCCCTGGTGGGGGCTTGTTGTTCGGCCACACAATCATCCAATGAATATTCATGCAACCCCCCTAATCGCTTTTATCCTCAGCAGGAGCCACAGAGATCCCTTACAGGGAAGGTGAGGGGAGGAGGTACAAAGGAACCTGCATCCTTCCACCAACACCTCTGCTGCCTCCCTATCCCCAGTTAGGAGGACACAGCCACTGCTGATGCCAAAAGCCATCCCATCTCTCCAAGCCGTCAATTCTATGGTTTGGCACAGCCCAACACCCTCCAGGAGAGGCTCTAACCCCACAAGCAAGTTCCAAGTTCACCCACAGCACGAGGGTGGCCAGAGCATATAGCCCAGCATGGCAGGATTTTATCCCTGCACCCTCTGAGGACATCAAAGGCTTCAGCAACTCAGCCTTGCCCACCTCTGTTAATGCAGCACTTCTGGCCTTTCATTAGTGAGAGCCAGAAACAGCAGTACCCTGCTCTCAGCCAGCTCCACCAGCCCTGAGTTAGCATCAGGCTCCTCTCAAACCCAAACCAAAGCCAGCTGGGACACCGAGCCAGGGCTCTGATGCTCAGCTGTGGTGCATCAGCAGCATCAAGCCATGGAGCAAAGCTACATTTCAGCAGGGGACGCCAGGGAGCTCAGTCAAGCATCTCAGCTGTGCTGACAACAGCAAGCATTTAGTCTTCAGGAATCAAAGCCAGCCAGAATCAGATACCCCCTGATTTCACTCCACACTTTTCCCAAAGGTACACCAGGCTCGAGCCAGGAGCCTGTTCCACCAAAACCTCACTAGAGACACCACACACCATGAAGGGAAGGGACCCCATGGGGCTGCTCCAGGCACACCTGCCCAGCAGCACACTCTGGGCAGCACACCAGGGCTCTGGTTATGGGTCACCTACCCCTGTCAGTTGTCTCCTGCTGTGCTCCATGCTGCAAATGAGTGCATGGGCAGAAGAACACCCCATCCCTCACAGTCAGTGACTCCTTTGCAGTCGTGTGCCCATTACACAGGCACGAGGAGCCTGGCTGCACACTGCCTACAGAAAACAGCCTCTGGGCTAGGCTGCCCTGGCGCTGAACCCTGTGCTGCATGTTTCATGCAAACCCTGCTGGGATTCGACATCCCACAAAATTGCCATCCCCAGGCCTGAGGCTCCATGGGGATCTGCCACTTCCAAACAATGCAGTTTACTACTCCCCCACTGAGAAGACTGGTCCCATACAGAGGGGACAAAGGACCACTGCTGCTGTCCCTTGAAGGCACTTGACCCACCGATTTGTATTATCCAAGCCCAGGGACTGCCAGCTGCGAGTGCTTGAGCAGCAGGGCTGAAGGGTGAAGGCTCAGTGGGAAGGAGGTGCCACAGCCTCACAGGGAAGGTCAGACAAGCTGGCTGGTACTCACAGGTCACACAGACCAGGGCCATCCTGAGGAGCAGGTTGACCACCCAGCCCCAGCGCTCTGACACCCGGGCCACGAGGGGAGGGATGATGATCTCAGCAGGCACGTAGAACTGCACAGCGTAGGTGAAGAAAATCCCAATGGAGAAGAGCAGCTTGACAGCTTGGTACAGCCTGCAAAAGGAAAGGACAAGGACATAATGAGACAGGCTCTTGCTCCAGCCCTTGCAACATCAATGGCAGAAAGCAGAAGGGGAATGATCTCCAAGGATTTTTGTGAGCCAGGGGTCTCAAACCCTGAACACTCTTAGAAAATTAG
This sequence comes from Sialia sialis, assembly GCA_009812075.1. Classification (NCBI taxonomy): domain Eukaryota; kingdom Metazoa; phylum Chordata; class Aves; order Passeriformes; family Turdidae; genus Sialia; species Sialia sialis. Next base: position 3,175,426 of record VRYO01001726.1, on the reverse strand, counting down.
GGGTGATGCATTTAATTCACAAGGACCTTTACTGAGCAAGAGACAGCAAAGACATGTATCAGCTGCAGCCATGATTGCACATTCCAGCAACTGCTTGGCTTCTGAGGAGAGGGAAGAGGACAGCACTGCTGGGATAAGTCCGGGCTTCCATGCAGAGTGAACATGACAATGTTCCAAAAGCAAAGCAACATGAACAGGCAGCTCAGCCTCCTCTATCAAACAAATAAGAGCAGCTATTTTTGGAATGATACATGATACATGTTTGTGGAGAAAAGAGTTACAAGAGCAGTATGGGCTGAGCACAATGCAGACAGGCTGTGAACAGCACCTTGGGCTCATCCCAAGTCAAATCTCACCATGTCCCACACCCTGCAGTGATACAGTGTGGCTGCAGGAGAGAGCCTGTCACAGGTGACCAAAAGGCCAGTCCCTTCTCTGCCCTCAGCTTCCCAGCAGCAGAAAAAGCCTCACCAAAAGAGAAATAACCTCATATATGGTCCTAACCCTTCCCCAACTCAAAACACACGAACCAAGCAGGAAACATGAGTCCTGGTCATACCACTTGGGTAAATATGGGGTGGATCCAATCTGAGGAACGCATGTGGCTCCTGCCTTCCCTCTACCTTCTGTGTGCCTGTGCCCTTGTGCATGCTGGGTCTCAGCATCCACCTTCTACAACAGCCCTAAATCACAGAAATCCAAGTATTCCTATGCAAGACAGCTGTGAACACTAGTGGCAGAGTCAAAGAGTCAAACACTTCCCACAGATGGAGTTAGGGGTCACCTAAGTGAATGGATTACACAAATCTATGGGACCAGACCAGATGTATTCAAGGTTGCAGACAACAGGAGCCTGAAGCCTCCTTATCATCTTCAAAAGTGCAGGGTGCTCAGGGAGAAGTCCTGCTGCCTTGGGAGAAGAATAATATCCACCTTCAAGAAGGATGAGGGAAGCTACAGGCTAACCAGCCTCACCTCAGTCCCCAGAAGAGCATGGATTAAGTTCTCCTGGCATCCATTTCCAGGTACATACTGGACAGTGAACAGACACCAGGGATTTGCCAAGGGGCAATCTTGAAATATCCTCATCAGTGACCTGGATTAGCTTTCAGTGACCCAGAGCACATTCGCAGCAAATTCCAAGCAAAATGCAACTGGAGGAAATGGCTGACACAGCTTGGAGCTAGTCTGTCATAGGCAAAGTTCAAGTGCAAACACAAATTCCCACACAGGAAGGGCTGGGGCCAAGAGAACATCTTGGTGGGCAGCAGACTAAACATGAGCCAGTAGCAAGACCCTACAGTGATGAAGGTGAATCACAAAGCAGGCTATGTTAGCAAAAGCACAGCCAAGAAGTTCAGGATAAGGATCAAGGAATTATTTTCTTGTTTGGGGCTTGTGCATCTTGAGTACAGTACCCAGCCCTGATACTCCCAGGACAAGACACTGACTTACTCTGCAGAGCAAGCTGAGTGCAGGCTACTAAGACGGCTGGGGCTGGAGCATGGTGTACAAAAAGAGGCTGCAAGCCCTGGGCTCATTCAGAATGATAAGAAGATTAGAAGGGGATGTTATTAATGTCTTCAGCTGCCAAATAGGAAGGCAGGAGGAGAGAGTAACAGAAGAACCAGGTGCAGTGGGACAGAGCTGCATCTCCAAAGAATAGTTAAGAGCCAGAAGAAAGGCCTGGATTGGCAGGGAATCACTGCCTCTACTGATACTCAACACTTAAGCTGGCCCTTCTATGAGCGGGTGAGAGGACCCAGTGATCCCATGGTGACCTCTCCAAGATGAATTACTCTGAGGTTCCAGAGGCAAACCAAGCACAAAGTTATCTCCAGAGTCCAGAGTGCACCCGTGCAGCCACATGTGTGCACAGGAGCCTTGAGCCACCAACCCAAGGCTGCCATATCTTATCACTGTATTCTCAATAAAGTGATTCTATAGAAGGCATAAAGTGCTGCAGGGCAATCCAAGAGGAATAGCTGTTACTAAAAAAAAAAATACAGAAGAAGGCTGTATACCTGTCCTGCTCAGGTCAGGAACCTGGACAAGAAGATCAAAGGGCATTTTAAATACCAAGAAGAGGAAGAATTCAAGCATTATCCTTGATCCATGGAAAACACAGGCCCGTGCAGGGCCTTGGAGAGGCACTCTGTCAACCACAGCAAGGCCTGCATCAGCCAGATTGCAATGCCAGGCCATCCCGAACGGCTGCAAGAAGTGAAATGCCCTCCTGCGACCATAAGCTCTGTCATTACCTACCTTCAACTGGCCACATGCAACCCAACAGTTTCCCCCTTACTACAGCATTTCTTCACCCTTCAGATGGTGCGGTGAGGCAACCCTTCCTAGGAGGCAAGGAGGGATTTCTGCACAGCAGCACCGGATTTTGGACACTGTGGTTAGACCTGGGCACTGAGAACTGACACACTCCTCATTTAAGGAAGCTGTGGTTTCAGAGAAATGAGGCTGGAAAAGTCCTTAGTCACCCTGTAACTCAATGATTCATGAAACATTCACCAAATCTGCTCCAGAGACCTCCAGGCAATGCCTACCGTTAAGGAAGGCTGCAGCACCTCCACCACAATCCTTGCCTAGTCTCCCAGGCTGCAGGCAAACCCCATGACTTCTCACCAGCTCCTGCAGCCTAGCTTTTTACTGCTAGGAAAAAAAAACATGGGTGAAGCAGGATGGACAAGCCATTCACTTCAAGAGCAAATCTTCACACAACACCTGTGGTATAATCCACAGGAGTTGCAGTGAAGACTTTATCTCATCTACCACAGCCCTTACTTGAGATAAGCCATTTCCAAGTCCAACATCCACTGCCAAGAGGCAACATGCACAAACACCAAGGTGTGATGTGTGCCGAGTGACAAGGACCACAACACAGCTTCTCTGCACTGCCCTGCCATGAGCCCAGGCTTCCCCAGACATTGCTTCCAAAGGGCTAATCTGTTCTCCCTATCCAAAAACCCCTATGCTTACTTTTAGAAAAGTAACTTTACAATACTTTATTTTCAGAAAAGTAGGTTACTTTAAGAAAAAACAGAAGGTGTGGATACTCCTAGAAACATGGATTACTCCTGGAAACATGCACTCTTCTCTCTGTAGACTGCCATGTCATAGTAATCCCATTCTAAGGACCTGTTCTAAGGAAATGTCACTTTTCAGGACAAACAGAGCTGAGATTCCCTGCAGAAGCCCCTTTGCAGCATTTCAGGTCAGCAGATGTCATTGCAGGCTGTGGCATTCAGAGTCCAAACCTGGGAAAAAACCTGCTTTCCACCTTCAGGAGAAATAGCAGCATCTCATCCCTTCCACACTGTACTTCAGTTTACTGAGCAGAAAGGATTCACAGCTCCTGTGCCTGGCATGGTGGGATTCAGACCTCCCCACAGCACATCTTTCTACCAGCCCCATCCCTCCTCACTGACAGCAGGGACCTGGCAGAGCTCCCAAACCCTGCAGGGGATAAGACAAGGCTCTTGGCAGAAGCAGGATCTTCTATCCAACACCAACAGCCAGCAGTGCAGTCACTACACAGACCCAGCATGAATGAACATCCATGCACTCAAACTGAAAAGAAACCCACACAGCAATAATTAAAGCAAAACCAGGCTCTATTTTGTGTCAAATCTTTGCTGTCTCCAGAGCCCCAGCTGCGCAGCTCTACAAGGACAGGAAGCCCCAGTGACTCTAAACTTGAGTCCTGCCCAATTTACTCCAAGAGTGAGACAGTGAGTCACACTGCAAGGTGCTGGGTGCTACTAGGAGCAGAGAGGATGGACTGAAGCTCAGCCCCCACAAAAGGAAAGGGTATCCTCATAGCACCAGTGCTCTTAGCCAAAGCACTGGCTCAAGATCCAGGCACAATGTGGAGCCAAGAAGTGGGAGTTTGAGCTCCAGGGCCACAAGCAAGGAACACAACCCATACAAGAAAATGTCACATCTCACTCCCTCTAGGAGCTCCCAGCTTTGGGCTGGCTTTTCACGTGCTACATTTGAGAAAGAGAAGTGGGTTTTGCACAATCCAGTGATATTCTGGTACGGCTATGTGGGGGTTGTGTTCAACATCTGCTAGCCAGAGCACTGCTGAGCCCCAAAAAGATGGTACAAGGCTCCAAGAAAAAGGCAAAAGCTACACCTACCCATGCAGGGACCACTAGGGACCCTGATGAAGCATCCTGAGCTCCAAGAACCAGGCTCAGACTCTACAGCAAAAAGCCTCTTCCAGCCCATGAATCTCACAATCCTTGCCAAATACCTTGAAGTTTGCCTATGGCACAGCTCCTCAAGCTCACTCAGATTAGCTCCCATAAGGAGTGACATCCCCCTCTCCCACGTGTCTGTCTGGGCCCCTCATTCCTCACCCCTCAGTCCCTGGACTGCCCACAGGAACTCACCAGCAGTTGGGCAGGTTGAGTGTTATGCTGCCCTGAATGTCGGCCCCGAAGCGCAGGTAGCCCAGGACACTCAGGCTGATGTACAGGATGGTGACAATGGTCATCCCCACGTAGAGGATGACTGGGAACTGCCGGGGGTTCTTCATCTTGTTTTCCAGAGGCAGCACCTGGGAGAAGAGGAGGAGGAAGATGACAGAGCAGCAGGTTGCCTGTTGCTCTATACCACTTAGCCCCAAAAAGCAGGAGGGGCAGCTCCATGGCCAAGCACAGCTCTCCATGCCAGGTGATGGGATAGTTCCACATGGAGCTTGGAGAAAAAATACTGTACTGGAGATCTGATTTCTGTGCTCCCATTGGAGACCTTCACACTTGGCACAGCAAGTCTCCAACACATCACCCACGCCCTTGTCTTAAAGATGGGACCTGCTCCTTGTCCTTGGCAGGAGCTGTGCCCAGTGCTGGGTCTTGGGGCAATGCCAACCACCCCACACCTTGAGTGCACCCCAAAACAGCACAGCCATGCCCACTGTTTTATACTGTTGTATTTTCCCCATCAAACCCTGGAAAGACCAAGACACACTCTCCTCTGCTATCAAGTTTGTCTCCTCTTATCAAGATTTCAATTGGGCAGGACAATAAAAAAATTCTCTCACAATAAAAATTCTCTCACGTCTATACTCCTAACACTAAATATAAGCCTTCAGCAAACAATTTTATAGCTGTCCTTGAGTGATGATGATTTCAAGATGAGACACAGTGGCAGATCTGGTGAGGAGGCAGGACAGGAAAAACTTTTATTTGCTTCTTCACCTCCAAGTCATGCAAGGAAGAGGGCATTTGTGCCTCAGTACTGGCAAGAACTCTCTGCCCAGAGCATAGCATTCAGTAAACACTCCTCCTGTAACGGATTTGGCCCTCTCCAGCCCTGTGTTTACACAGCCAGCTTATATTAAGAGATGAAAACATTTTTTCCTTCTTTGAAGGGAGCTCCCGGAAACAACCCACAACATCTTAGAGAGTCGTTAAGCTCTCCACCCACCCACCCACCCAGCTTTTTTCATAGACACAGTTGGTCTATTTACAGCATCTTGCATGAGAGGCCCATTTGCATGGGCACGCTGGGGCCACGTGGCTGCCAAAGGGAGATCTCAGTGCCTCCACAGCAAGGTGGGAAGGGAAGGATGACATCTTTTCATGCTATACTTTTTGACCTCCCATTTAGGCAGCTTCAGGATCTAGACTGGTAACAAGACTCAGGACAATTCCTCATCTGCAGGTCAGCCAGCAGAGCTCAAGGGCACAGGCTGGTGTGAATTCCCAATCTACTGCCAGATAAAGCCACCTCTAAAACAGCAACCAACCTCCTGAGGTTTGGAACTTGTGCTACTCCAGCCTCAGATGGAAGCACCAGAGTTTGACCCAGGAGATAGCCTGGAGCTAAAGCTAACAGCATCATCCAGAATTTGGGCTATTATCAGAGAAATTCAGCTGCAACTGCAAAGCAGAGCAGGTGCTGCAGCAAGTCCGAGCAGGACTGAGCCTCCTGTGCAGCAGTCCCACTGTCACATGCCCAGACTTACCACACCAATGCCTTCAAAAGCAAAGATTGCAGTGCCAAAGAACAGAGGGTAGGTCTTCCAGGCTGCTGCTAGAGGCAGGTTTCTGGGATCAGGAATGTCCTGGAAAAAAGCCCATGCAGAGTTCAGACACAGGGAGGATGGGGAAGACCTGGCTTGTTCCCATCACTCCCTATCACAGCTTCATGCTGCAGGGAAAGCCCTGCAGAGCAGAGGGAACCTCCATGCCCACAAGAACAAGCACTACCCCACAGCATCCAAATACCCCATTGCCAAGCTCCCTCCACCTGCCAAAACATGGACAGCACAGAAATGAGAGGGGAGCCATACACACGTACCCTGACAATGTACTGGTAGATCACAACAAGGCTGACAAGCATGGCCACGTTGGCCAGCATGGAGAAGATGGACAGGACCTTGAGGTTCTGGATAAATGTGAGCAGCACCACGAAGGGCAGGATGGAAAGCATGTACAGGCGGGAGTCCATGGTGGGGGTCATCACCACTGTCCTGTTTGAGCTGCAGTCATTGGTGGTCCCGTTTGCAGCAGACACAACCTGGGGAAGCACACGAAGCCCTGGTGAACCCCCACCACACAGGTGTAAATGATCTTAACAGCCCATCCCAGATGGGTCAGAGTACCCCAAGAGCTCACTTCAAACACAGCTAGATGATTAAAATCAAGCCAACACGAGTTGTAAGATAGTTCAGAAGCAAATCCCTGTTATCTTGCAGGGAGCAGAGATAGGTGCTATAGCACCTGAGCCAGGACAGAAATCCTGCCCAAGCCCAGGTTCACTGAGCAGGAGGACTCAGCAGCCAGGTACACAGAGGGCAGAGAGCACTGACTGCATGTTTGTATTGCCTACGAGGTCAGTTGAGAGGAGAGGAAAGAGGCACTGAGTGCTATTTCCAAAGGTCCTTTTCCTCTTGTTGCACCAGGTTGCTATCTATGTCACACAATCCTTCAGTCACCCAGTGCCACGTTCACATGCAAGAACATCTGGAAACTACTGCTGGTCCCCAAGATCACTTTCTTTATGACAAATCATCCTTTCCTTGGGGTCTTTCATTCCAAAGGCCCTGCAGGCCATGTGCTCACTTCTAGAGGTAGCTCAGATGCAGGAACCAGGTGGCTGAGCCATCCCTCCCAAGAGCATGGGCTCACTGAATCACCAATACAACCATGACCAAGCTGGTTCACGTACCATGTCCTGTCCAGTCACTGCAGCAAAGAGCAGCCTGGAAACTGATTCAACCTGCTCCAGAGCAAGTCCTGCCGCAGAGGAGAGGCTGAAGGGCTCTGTGTAAACCAGCAGCCTCTGTGAGAGAGGGCAGTGCAGAGCCATGCAGCCATGGGACAGTGCTGCTCAAGCCCCAGCCTGCCCTGCATCTTCATGGCTTGCTCCAAAGCCATTTTCCAAACCAAAGGCCTGCCCAACACAGTGGCACCTTGCCCAAGGTACCACCTGCACCATGACTCCCCACATAACATGCTATTCCTCACCACAAAAAGAAATAAGCAACACTCCCCACTACCCACCCAAAAAAATTCCAAAGCCAAGGGGTTTCCCACCTGCGGCCTAAAAACATGGTGTGGATTTGCAGTTTTTTGCAGATTTCCCTTGAGGGAAAAGCCTTGAGACAGCCTTCAGTCTTTGCTGTAAGGGGCTGAGGAGAAAGAAGCCCACTTTGAAGTGGAGCAGGGGGCTGTTCCCAGGGGAGGGGGCCACCAGCAGCCTGGTCCCTCCTGCTCTTAGGGCTGGTGGTGTCAGACCACCAGTGTTGACCTATCCTCCTGCCACCCCACAATAGGAACCTCCTCAGCTGCTGTTCCAGGAGCAGAGGAAGAGTCTCACACTGGAGGGACCCCCCTTGCTCCCCAAGAGCCCCCTCTGAAGCTGATGGCCATCACTGAAGAGCTGATGAAGGGCACTGCCATGGTGGCAGTGACCAGACCACTGCTGCAAGAGGAGAGCAGGAGCAGGGGAAAAAAGCTGTGCTGGTGGAGGCTGGGAATGGGGACTCATTATTCCCAGTTTCTTACACAACAGGAGCCAGCCAAGCGGTTCAGGGTTTCTGTTTATTTCCTCCTGAGGCCTGGCAGGAAGAAACTCTTTCTCTAAAGATGTAATTAAGCTTCAGAGCCACAGGATGAGAAAAGAAACTGGAATGCAAACAGATCCAAGGAATGGAGAAGACAGGCTCACAGCAGGTCCTGCGACCTTCACGTTACCATCAACACCAATAAACCAATTAACTTAGAGGGACAGGATAGAAAAAGCACAGTCCCTCTGCTTTTGTCCCTTTCCTGTTGCTCCCTCACTAAGAATGGCTCTACTTTTCCTGGGCAACACAGTCACCTCCAGCAGCTCTGCAAAATCACAGAGATTCTCAGGAAAACCTGAGAACAAGAAAACCAACCCTCCAAAGTATCTGGGCAGAGTTGTGGACTTTTCTGAACAGAATATCCTACAGAAACCAGACTTTTGGTGGAAAACAGGGCACAGGACACGGGAGATAAGAATAGCCCAAGCACCTTCCTACCCTCTCACCTCCCCCCTCATGAAGGAGGTGTAAGTCCAACCTGTCTCAGATTGTCCGCCAGAAATACAAAGTACACGCAGCAAAAACCCAGCTGAGTGATGATCAGGAAAAGTCCCACTACACGCCTGGAAAGCAAAAGAAGACCATTTGTCAGCCAGATCACACAGAAATAAGAGCCCACTTGGGTTACTTTGGGTTGCACTTGCACAATGCAGCCATACTGCTCTTCCCAAGGTTGGGGTGTACAGGTCAGAGCACATCCAGTTCACTTCTCTGTCATCAGGAGAGAGGACCTTCTCTCCACTCATCCTCACAGATCTCAGGATCTCCAGTCTCCCCCTCCTATCCCTTCCATATGGTCAGGACCAGCCCCAGGACAAAAGTCTTCGTTTTGTGTTTAGCATCTCCAGTCTGCTGCTGAATTGTCAGAGCTGGAGACAACACTCCCTGGACCCAGGAAGAGGTGAATGCTCCCATCCCCTAATGTGCAATGATCTGTGTGATGTAATGTGGGACAGGGCAGGGAGCAGCCACTGGACATGTTCCATGTCTAGCAAGATGGGCTAGCACTGCAAGACCCTTTCACCCCTTTGTTATGCTGTGGAGACTTAGCCATCCCACGCATTTAGTGTAAGTCACATCTGGCTGGGACAGTACTGGATCAAAGACATCAGCATTGCCCTCTGAGGGACACTGAGCACTCAGAGCAGGTGAGCCAAATAACATTTTATGTCACTTGTGCTTATGTGCTGACACAGCTCAGTGATCAGAGGCTCTTCTGTCCCAGCTGCAGAACATGCTGGGCTCAAAGACAAGTCCCTGCCTGGGGCAGGGAACAGTACCTTCCCCAGATGGCATGTGTCCTCAGGCAGGCACTGGGAGTTGCCTCCAGCCCGTACATCACAGCACCTCCATAGTCCACAAACTGCTTCTGGAACCTGTCCAGAGAAGGGAGAAGAGTCATCACATCAGCCCTGTCTGCTAGTTCCCAAGGCAAATAGTGTCATTAAAAGGAAAATCTGTGGAAAAGAAGAGCAGTTCCCAGCTGAGGCTTTGGCATGGGCAACTTGCTCCTTAGGGGCTTTTTGGGTAAGAGGAAAGAAGGAGCTGCAGGGCTGAGAAGGGGAGTTGCTCCTTACCTGTTGCAGAAGTGATGGGCGCATTTCACCAGGATGCCCATGCAGTGTACAGCCACAATTCCCATCACCAGCAGGCTCAGAGGACCCAGCTGCAGGGAAGACAGAGGGAAGGCTGCACTCTGATGGCCAAAGGCAGAGCTGCACAGTACTTTCTACTTCCAGACAGAACTCCATGGGCTGTGTGAGTGCAAACACTGCTGGAGGCTGAACCAGAGCTCTGGTGCAGCTCCCAAAAAACAGCCCTTCAGGACCTAGTAACCTGACACAGCCATGAGCTTGGCAGAAATGATGCAAAAGAAGCAGGCTGGGGCAGTTTGGGTGTAGCAAAGCACTTCCAGGATTGTTTTCCAAACTATCTTTCACATCCCTACTTATGCAGGTGATGAAGAGGTCATGGCCTGGACACAGCGTCCTGCCTGATCCTGGCAGAGAAACCACAGGCCCAGCTCACACTCTGAATTCCCCCACACCAGGCAGCAACAACGCAGGAGCAGCAGGAACAGTCTCAGCAGTGAAACAAAGCCACAGAGCTTGGGGTGCAAACATGTGCAAGTCACCAAACACAGAGAGGCATTGGGGCAGGGACTCAAGCCTCACCACCCCCAACACCGCTATGTGAGCTGCCCAGTGTTCCAGGGTCACTCTACCCCACTGGCTCCAGCACAGCAGGGCTGAGCTGCCTTACCAGGATGCCAGCATTCTTCACAGCCAGGGGCAGCCCCAGCAGCCCTGTCCCAACATTCCCCTTCAGCAGATGGATCAGCGTCTGGTACCACCTGAGGGAAAGCAGATGCAGAGGTCACTGTCAGCAGGTGCCCACACCCAGACCATACATAGCTTATCCTGTTAAGGGTCCACAGCAGCTCTGAACTGCTGCAGGGTCATGATCCTGGCCCCTGAACCCAGCTCAGCCCGCTGGGACCAAGCTAGGTACGAAAGCAAAGACTGAACAAACAGACCTTGGGGGCACATTTGCAAAACCCAGCAAGAGCACAGCCCAGCACCAAGAAGCTACACAAGGAATGTCTCTGACTTGAAGGGATCAGTCTCTGCCAGGCAAAGACAGCATCTTCCACACACCTGGGTACAAGGAAGCCCCTGAACATGGCTGTAATGTGTCCATATATCCTCTGAATCTGGGCATGATGTTTGCTTGCCAGAGTTCCCCACTGAATGAAGGTGGAGTGGGAAAATATAGGGAAAAGCATCAATCACTGCCCACTGCCAGCAAGCTCAGCTTCACCAGAGAGCAAAGCAACACTGGGGCAGCTGCTCGCTTGGTGCCAGCATCCCACAGATAAAGGACCACAGCTCTCCCTCATTACCCTCATGAGAACTCCCCGTAAAACCACAGCTTCCCCATCCTCTAGCAAAGTCAGCAGGCAGCAGGGAGCCACCATGACCTCCTCCAGCCTCCCCAGTGCCAGGCCAGCCCAGGAAAGAGGGAATCACTCACGTTGTGCCATTGGTCTCCCCAAAGCGCTGGTAGGACTCGGGGTGGGCAAAGCCATTCATGCCGTCGGGAGGGCTCCCCTCCGGTGTGACATCTGTGGAACTGTAGTCATTGTAGTCCTCGCTGCGCAGGCGCCGGGTGGACATGGTCCCTGTGGGGGCAGCAGAATTAGGGGTGCCCAGCTCAACAGCCCCATTCTCAGGCGCCTTGGGGTCAGCCATTGTGCAGAGAGACAGGCTCGCACTGCCACAGCAAGGTCTCCTCCAGGGCTTTTATACAGCCACAGGCTCCCGCCCAAGCAATCACAGAGCTGGCATGTCCTAAGGTCAAAGGTGCATGGCACATTCCCACTGGCCCTTCCTTCAGGCTCGTGCCCACGTTTTGGACACACCCACACAGAACAGGGTCAAGATCCTGCAGGCAGAGCCTGGATGTGACCCACTTCATGTCAGGCAAGTGAGCTGCATGCCCCTGCTCTAAGGGTGGTGAATGTGACACTACAGGCAGTGGGGTAGGAGGGGACATGCTGGCACTGTGTCCCTGCTCTGGCACTCGGGACTAGGGCTGTCAGGTGGACAGGCCAAGAAAGTGTAACTGCTTTTAACTTGCACACAGTGTGCTGCAAGGGAACAGCTTGCTTTTGCCAGGGAAGGGAAAATTTCCTAACTTCTCTTTTTTTTTTCTCTTTTTTGTTTTTTCCTTATTGAAGACCTTTTATTAAAAAGAATTTTTACAAAAATTTATTACACTCCCTCAGAGAGAGCACAGACCATGTGCTGACAGCAAAATACCTGCCCTAAAGGTTTCGCAGCCAAGCCAAGGAGGTGCCTGTGGGAAAAAGGGGCTTCCCAGGATGAGGCACCTGCACAGCCCGGAGCTCTTGCTCCAGCAGAAACTCCAACAGTGTCCAGCAAGCCAGGAGAACCTGCACAAGCCTCACCAAGGACACACACCTCAAACATTTGTCAGGAAAACAGTCAGCCGGTTCAATTCCCACGCATGCCACACCCAGCACCCCGAACTCCCATTGGGAAGGAGCACCAGAGGCAGGGAAATTATGTGTAAGGCTCTTGCGCCACAGCCTGGTGACCCAGTCCCTGCCCCACGGCTCCTCTGGGCTGTCCTGCCCCAGGCACCACGCCTGCCCCAGCAGTTCTGGCGCTCCCCATCCCACTCCCCAGGGCTGGTAAGGATCTGGGAGTATGAGGAAGCAGCAGAGAAATGTTATTACTGCAAAAAACTGTTTCGTTTCCTGCCAGAGCTCTTCATGCACCCACCAAGTCACATGAACGACTCCCAGATGCAGCCTCAGCACAGACCAGCACATCTGGATGTGCAGGGAATGCTCAGCCCAGGCCACCCAGGTGCTGCTTCACCCCCAGAGCACCCAGGCATTCCCCAGAGCATCGTCCTGCAAACCTGGCTTCTACATGGAAAACAAGCCAAGAGCTGCAACCACTGGGGTCCAGCCTGGCCATCAGAAGGGTAGCAGGGAGCAAGGGTTTTTCCTCAGGTATGGATGTTCCAGATCCCAGCTGCTCTGGAGCAGTTACCCAGGCCACAACAGCAGTGCCATATTTCCTGCAGCACCAGGCAAGACCAGCAGCAGAAAGCAGCAGTGTGTCCCATGGAATACCAGGCTCTGGAGCAGCAGTGAGGCTCACTGGCTGGCAGGCAGGCACTCCAGAGCCAAAGGCAGCACGTGCATCACTCCTGTCCAGCCTCCTCCCTCCCAGCTGGGACACGCAACCATGTCCTGAACTGGCTCCGCCGCAGGCAGGGTGATCTGGCGAGGCAGGGACCGGGAAGAGCGGCAGCAGGAGTTTACACAAGGAAAGCGTTAGAAGCTATTTGTCATCGGTGACAGGCCCAAGGGGCAGGACAGAAAGCTGGGAGGCTCTGCCAAGCACCACGGGCTGGCAGAGGGCAAGGAGAGTCGCAGAGGGGGTGCAGGACTGGGTTGGGCATGGTACCCATCCCAAAGATGGCCCGCACAGCATCCAAAGTACCCAACAGCAGTGACTTCGAGATAAACACAATGTGCTGACATCACTCTGCCTGGTTGCTCCCTCTAGAATTTTTTTCCCTTTCAAGCAGGCCTGTCTGCTTTCTGCTTTGAAGAGCCAGAGAAATACACTCATCGTGACTTGCCTGCCTTGTGTCTAGATTAAAGGTTGCATAGCAGCAGGGAGCAAGCACTCTGCTCTCCCGCAATCAATGAGAAAAAGACGCAAAACTTGTCTCATCCACACAACAAAACAAAGCAAAACCCCACTGCACCATTCCTTCGTCACTGGAAACAGCAAAGGCAGGAACATCTACATTCCATTTCCACTTCAAACCCAATTCCTCAGCCACTTCCATGTGCTTTTTTTGCCACCCACACACAGAATCAATTTCATCCTATTAGGAAAGCCAGGGAGTTAGTGACAGCAATTTGTCCCTCACAGTGACAGCCCCATGCCAGAAGTCAAAAGCCAGATGTGACTTGCTGCTGACCCTGACAGCTCTCCCAGCTGAGCTGGGGCTGTGTGTAGATCAGGAAATCTCCCAGAAATGTGAGCCTCACAGCATACCTCACTGCTGCTCCCCACCATGCATGTTAAAACCTTCATTTCCAAACCACTACATGTAATAACCCACCTCAGTGTGACACAAGGGAGAGCCAGTGCTGCCAGATCCCCCTGCCCTGCCTGAGGGAGGCCACAGGCAAGCCCCTTCCCCAGACCACCACGTCCATGCCAGCCTGACACCTGCCAATCACAGCATCAGTCCTCTTGTCCCTGTGCTACTCAGTGCTCCTACAGTTCCAAAGAATCTCCAGATTCACCTTTCCAATGTTTCACAGCATGGCTTGGTCCCCACAGCCCGGCTTCTCCCCACAGGGAGGCTGCTGGGCACAAACTCCACCTGTCTCCACAGCTCCCACCCCGGCCAGGCTGTGCTGCCCAGCTCCCCTTACCCCTCCACAGAGCAGCACAGCTGAAGCCTGCAGAGTGTGGGGTTCCCTGCACCCTCCCAGTGCCACTCAGCATCCCGCACCCTTCCCAACACCTGCCATGGGGCGCTGAGCCCCCTACACCGCACGGCACGCCCGGACACTCCGACAGGAGCCCCGTGGCGGGCCAGCCCTCATGCAGGGCATGGCAGCACGGCTCGGAACACCCATGTCAGCCTCCAGCACCCCCAGGGACCCCCAGCACCCCCAAGCCCTGAGCACCCGCCCATGCACAAGCGCTGCCAAGGAGGCCCTGGAGCCCCGAGCCCCGTCAGCGCGCCCAAGCTGCGCCGAGCACCCACGCGGGACGGCGGCACTGCCGGGACCCCGCGCACCCACCGCGCCCCGCGGGTCCCTGTGCACGCCGCGGGCTGACAGGCGGCTGACAGGCGACTGACAGCCCCCGCCCGCAGCCCCAGGGTCCCTGCGCGTCCCCAGGCCCTGTCCCGGTGCCGGTCCCGCACCTCTCCGCCGCCCCGCACCGCCCGGCCCCGCCGGGCCCGCTCGCTCGGCCGCGCCGTCACGTGACCGCGGCTCAGCTGAGCGCGGCGCGTGCGCGCGGGAAGGGCTGAGGGCGAGGGCCGGGGCCGTGAGGGGCCGGGCTGGCGCGGCGCCGTGGCGCCCCCTGGCGGCGGGCGGGCGAGGGGCGCAGGGCGGGTCCCGCGGTCCCGTGAGCGGAACGGCGGCGGGGCCGAGCCGGCAACGGGGCTGGGCAGTGCTCGGGAGCACGAGTGCTGCGGGGGAGCTGAGCGTGTCCGGCCTGGAGGAGGCTCCGGCGTGGCTTTATCACTCTCTACAACTCCATGAAAGGAGGGTGAAGCCGGGCGGCGTAGGGCTCTGCTCTCAGGCAGCCAGCGACATGACAGAAGGACATTGTGTTAAACTGCGCCAGGATGTGTTTAGGTTGGACTTTAGGAAGGCTTTCTTCACAGAGAGAGTGATTGGGCTTTGGAATGGGCTGCCCAGGGAGGTGGTGGAGTCACCATTGCTAGAGGTCTTTAAGGAAAGACTGGACGTGGCCCTCAGCACCATGGTGTGGTGGACATGGTGGTGCTCAGTCACGGGCTGGACTCACAGAGTGAGGTCATGATCACAGAGATCTTCAAGCTAATTGATTCTGTGCTGCTGTGGTCCCCTGCAGCGGGGCTGTTCCTTGGGGCCAGGCCTGCAGAGCCATGCAGGTGTCAGGGTTATAGGTGAGCTATACCCTCAAAGCCCCCCAGCATGGCTGTGCCCCTCTGGGCCATGGCCGTGTCCCAATGTCCCTACATCACAAATCAGCGTTGGCACATCCCTGCCCTGCCCCTCACTGGCTCGGGGCTGCTCAGCTCCACTGGCCACAGCATCTTCCACCACTGCTTCCACCCCCTCACCTCCACTTCCCCCAGCTCACACCCACATCCACACTCTTCCCAGTTAAATACATGTCACCTCTAGGTCATCCCCCAGCAACAAGAGGCACCAGCTCCAAATCCTGATAAAAAGATTTATTAAGAACCTGCAGAACCTGCCCAAAAGGAGGTTGCTGCCCTGGCACTGAAGGGGAGCAGGGGCAGAGGATTAGTGCTTCTCCTAAAGACACAGGGTGGAACAAAGCAAGTGGAGGGCACAGAAAGGCAGTGGGAGCACATCTGTGTGGTGGAGGAATACCCACAGCAATTAAGGCATATAAAGTGCTTGTAGAAGACCAGCCCTATTGAGGGGCTAAATAAAACAAGAAGGCAGAGACAGCAAGGGATGTGGGTGGCTGGTGGCACCTGGCACAGGGGAATGATGACAGCCTCACCCCCTGCCCAAAGCTGCAGTAAGAAGGATGCTGCCTGCCCACAGGACACCCCACAAATAGGATCTGGGCTGTTGGTCTTCATAGTCATCTCCCAGGTATTCCATGTTCAGGATGCTGCTGTTTGGGTACTTCTGCCAGCACAGGGGAAGGATAGTCCCAAGTGCAGCATTCTGCCTCAGCTCACTCCCAGAGGAAAAGTGAGATGAGTGGGAGATGAGCCAGGCTGTGCCCCAGCAGCTCATCACAGCTTTTTGTCCCTTCTGGAACGAGCATATCACCCAGAAACCTCTTCTGCTGCTGGGAGCATCACCAAGTGGGAATGTCCATGTGGAGCTCGTGTGGTTTCCATCCTCTTGTGTTCCTGATGTTTGCCACAGGAGCGCATGGGGAGGCGCCTTCACAGGTGCCTCATGCCACCAAGCTGGTTCCCCACGCAGGACAGGGATGCAGCAACAGGAGATTCAAAGCTGCTGTGTGGAGATAGGTCTCCTGCAAACACTTTGGGGACACTTGTGCAAAACAGCCCCATGCTCTGGCCAGAGATGGTAGGAAGCAGGGAGACCCTATGCAACTAGTGCTGCATCCCTCTAGCCTGCCCCATCACTCCCAAACAGTCCCTCATCCCCACAGGCTGCTCCAAGAAATACTGCTTTTCCCTGGAATGTTTTTGTCTAAACTCACCCTGGTAGAATTAAGAAAAAAAAAAAACTGGATAAAAAATAACCCCAGGTCATGCTGGGGTTAGGCTCCAAGGCCACCCTGTCCAAACAGGAGACACTCTGGTCATGGGAACAGCAACCAAAGGGGCGTCTCTGGGTATAGCAGGGGAGGAGGTGCTAGGGGGGGACAGGAACTGCCTTCTCCTGACATCAGGAGGGATGGACCTCACAGGGATGGGTTGGGACAGGATGGGGTGGGATGGGGTGGGATGGGATGGGATGGGATGGGATGGGATGGGATGGGATGGGAGTGCAACTCCTCAGTGGGAGTGCAGAGAAAAGGCCAGTTTGACACAGCTGAGCTCCTCCCCGCCATTGCTGACAACCACCCGGACACGGTAGTTGCCGTTGGTCATCCAGGAAGGGAGTTCCACATCGGGCACGTCAAAATCGCTGGCTGGCAGGGAGTAGGAGCCCTGTGGAGAGAGGGGGCAGATAGACAAGAGGTCAACCAAAAGCCCAGCCCAGCACCAAAGGGCACAGTGGTACCCACTGGCACTGCCAGCGTCACCAGGGGGCCTGGCCGTACCGCTTTGAAAGGACAGTGGCAGGGGATGCCGTAGGTCAGCAGGGGCTCCGGGCAGGGCGTGCCAGGTGGGATGAGTTCATCGAGAATGCTGCAGACATCATTGTAGGTGCAGCTGCCCAGCTGGTCGATGCAGGGTAGCTGGATCCAGAGGTCACCCAGTGCCTTCTCTACCACCAGCACTGCCTGGAGGGAAGGTGTTCAGCACCAGCACAACCAACAGGGCACCCACAGCTCCTCACCAGCCAACTCCCTCAGCTTCTGATCATGCAATCTTTGGGATGTCCATGAGGTCAGTGAACACCCTTCTGCCTCCCCCTCCTGCTTTCAGTTCCCCACAACCTGCAGTTTCTGTTCCTCCAACCTCAGCTTGACCCCTTTAGCCAACACCTCACATCTCCACCTCCTTCCCCTCTCCTGTGCCTGTCCCAAAACAGGGTACTCCCATCCTGCACCTCTGGCTCTACATTCCCCCAGCACTTGCCTCACAGTCCCAAACAGACACCATAGAATTGCTCAAGACAACCCGTGCACACTGGACAAGAGACAAGCTCTGTCTCATTCCAAAAAAACTTCCCAAAAAGTGGTGCAAGACAGCTGGCAAGGCCAAGGCTCCCAGAGCAGTGCCTTGGCATGTCCTTGGAGGGAGCAGCTGGGTTGGCTGCTGAAAAACAAGTGCTGCAGTAACCTCCAGGAGCACACACAGCATGGGTTTCACTTCCTCCTGGAGCCATTACACCCCCAGGACATGAGACGACTCAGGTGGTTTCTGTCCTAGGGACAAGGTTGGGAGGCTCCTGCTGAACTGCTGCTGTCTGCTCCACGACAGGTCTCCCCATGCCCACCACCCTGTTCTGGCTTACAGAGCCCAGTGTGCTCAGCCCTGCACCTCACTCCCCAAGGACTGCTCATTCCTGTACCCAGCGACAGGCATTTCCCAGCTGACAGTGTTTGGGGAAGCTCTGCCCTCCCTCACCACACAGAGCCACATCTGGCACTTACCTTCAGAGGGGAGCCCATGGTCTTGCCACTCTTGACAGCTGCACTGACACGCAGGCTCCCTGGAATGCTGATGGGGTCGGGTGCCACAGAGAGGCTCTGCAGCACCACGGGGTCCCTCTTGTCACCACAGTTCTCCCAGGCAAAGCCACCAACCTGCAGCAGCAAGGGACAGGAGTTAGAGGCAGGGCAAGCCCTGTCTTGTGTTTGCAGGAGGTTTTTCCAGAGCTACACCTCTGACCCCTGCGGAACATCTGCTCACAAACAGGCAGAAAATGGCCTTCAGTCCTTTCAAATGCCATTTCTTGAACTCCCAGCTCTCCAAGACTGAGGACATTGTAGAAACCCTTTGTCCATGTGCCTCTGCATGTACTTTGCACCCAGGCTGCAATTTCCAAACCTGCCTCAGCTCTGCCTCCAAACACTTCACATGTGACCAAGGCAAGATGCATCCTTCATGCCAACGGCACCAAGCAAGGTGTGTGAGGACAGGTCAGAGCAAGCTGGGAGCAGGTGGTGGCTGCACTGTCAAGGGGATGCTGGGCAGGGGTGTGGGGCATCCCCCTGGAGGGGCTGTGGGGGTGGCACAGCCTTCCACCTCATCCAGGACCAGCCCTGCTCTTGCCAGTCCTCATCCAGCTCCAGCCACCTGGTTCCACAGAGGAACAAGAATCACACTCGGGACCAGATGAGACAGGCTCATCCTGTGGCTGATACACCCCAGAGGCCTGATCCTGATCTGCAAATGAGTACAAATCCTGATCCAGAGAACAAATGAGCCAGGGAAGCAGCACTGCCCTATGGGATAATGAAAATCCACATGTAAGGAGATGTCACCTGAATGAGGGACATCACTTACATGTCCTGTCTGAGTTTAGAGACATGCTGGGACATCTCCCCTGTTTCCTACAAGTCCCACCAACCAATAAAGACACTCGGATTCAAAAGTGGAGGGATGGCAGCACTTATCTGCAGCAGCCATCTCTGAGCCTGCCAGAGGCAAGTGGCAAAGAGACCAGGCCCAGCTCCCTACCCGAGCAGGTTTGGCCGGAGCATCCCGTGTGCCCATGGCATGACGTGGGGCTCTCCCTGGCTGCTCGCAGCCGCAGAACCGGTGGAGGCTGTATTGCCTGGTGCCACACGGCAGCCCCAGCGGGCAGAGCACAGCCCACGCAGACAAGCAGCCCATCCCACCATCCTGCTCGCCCGCCGGAGCAGCCCGGGGCAGGACACAGGGCTCAGGACAAGCCGGGGCAAGGGTAGGCTGCACCCCGACACTGAGCAAGAGCTGGGAACCCCCAGCCCGAGAGTCGGCAGGCAAAAAGGTCCCAGCGAGCTGAGCATCAGTGTGCGGCTGCAGGTTGCTGCCCCCTCCAGCCTTCCCAACCGGTTCCCCCTTCCCTCGGGCAAGCGCAGCTTTCCTGGAAAATAAATTGCGATATTTCCCTCCACACCGCGTGAGAGTAACACGTGGTAATCGGCTGTGTGTTAATCAGCGCGTGTTAATGAGCCCGGCCCAGCACTCCGTGGGAATAGGGAAGAAGAACCTGGGCTGGAAAAGATTCATGGAACAGCAAAATGAGAGCCAGGAGAGGATCAGCCGAATGACGAGGCCGCTGAGTTTTTGCACTGAGAAGTGTTTGTAAACACTGGATCCCTCCTGCCCCGAGCTGCCCCCACCTCCAGCACTGCTCCCCAGCGCGGGGCTGCCGCTGCTCCATGGATCCCGCTCCCCTGCCCCGCCACAAACACGCACCAGCGACCTCCCACCCTTCCGCTCTCCTGCAATCCCAGCGGGATGACGGAGTGTTCCCCCTCTCCGTCCCGCTGAGTCCCCCCGGCAGCGCCCTCGGTGCCCAGGAGTTGCGGGGTGCAGGGAGCGGGATGCAGGGTGCGGGGTGCGGGATGCGGGATGCAGGATGCGGGATGCAGGGTGCGGGATGAGGGATGCGGGGTCCCTCCTCACCTTGCTGAGCCGCCGGGCCCCGCTGCGCTCCACCAGCAGCTGCGGCTGCGGCCCGGCCAGCGCGGCCGGGACGAGCTGCAGCGCAAACAGCACCAGCCCCACGCACAGCATCCTCCGGGAATGCTTCGGGAACGCTCCGGGATGGGTCCGGGAGCTGCTCCGAGCGGTGGAGAGGCGAGCGAAGCACTGGGCTCGCTGGACCGGGCTGGCAGTGGCCGGTCTATGAACCCCCGAGCAGAGGGGATGAGCCCTCCCTCCGAGCCCGGCCCACCGCCTGATTCCCCTCCCTTCCCCGAGGACGCTCACATTTTCCCTTCCCCTTTTGCTTTCTTTTTTTTTTCCCCTCCCTTCCCCGGTTTCTCTGCCAAGCCCAGGACTGGATTCGCAGGAATGCTGGGACGGGAAGCGACGTTTTCTCAAGCTCCCAGAGCCGGCGCTTGGAGCGGAGGGGCGGGAGCTGCACCCACCACCCCGGGGCACACACGTCACCCCTCCGATGGGGGAAGCACAACCATCTCCCCACCATCTCCCCTCCACCGTGGCTCTCCTCACATCCCGCTCGGGGTGCCCCAGCTGTGCGAGGGCCGGTACCCTCTGGTCAGTAGCTGGGACCCCCACGCTCCCCCCGTGCTCGGCACAGGGCAGGTGGCAGCTGAAGAGCAGAGATATTTGAGATATTTCAGATATTTGAGACCCTCGAGCCCGATATGTATGAGCAGGGGGGAGGGGACACTGGCATCGGGTAGCCCCTGACTGGGCAGTTTGCCACAGTACCCCTACCACCCATTTATCTCAAATGTTGGATTTAACATCCCCTCTTCCATCCCTCTCCCCTGTTCTGTGGATCATTTTCCAGACAGAGCTGCCCCAGGCACCCCCACCATGCTGGAATGCTCACACGGGTACCCCTCCATCAGGAGTGGCACAGTTCCATGGATTTTCCCGTATATTTTGGTGGACGGATATTTTTATCCCGCGGAGAGGACTGAGCCAACTGAGCACACAGGACACAAGTGCGGCAGGTCTCAGACCTTCCCCTCTGCCACAGCACGGTCAGGAGCCGCTTGTGAGACCCTTCCCCACAGTCAGCTCTGCTCTCCCTTGCACACAGACCCTGCTTGGCCTCCCCATATTGCTCCCAGCCCTGGGAAGGGTTGCCTGGCTTGTCCAAATCCCCATCCCAGCTCTATTTTTAGCCTTTCGTCCTTATTTAGCAGCGAGGCCGGGCGGGAGCGCGCAGGCAGGGCATGGGAGCAGGCAGGGGACGTGGTGGATGCTGCTGCCCAGCCCGAGCCGGCAGCGACAACTGCGCCGCTGATCCACTGCCGAGGCTTAAGGGAGAGGAATAAATAGCCCGTTCCTCCCACCCGGAACGGAGCGGAAAGTTATCCCCTGGGATTAGTTTTCACTTTGAGGCCCTGGAGCAGCCGGAGGACAAGGGAGAAGGATAGGGATGCATGGAGAATGGAGAGCGGCACGGGCACAGAAGGCGCATTGTGTTTGGGGCTGGGAGGGGAGCAGAGCCCCTCACCTCGAGCCCCTAGCATCACATGCTTTTCTGCTTCTTACAGCCGTTGTGAGTGAAAGCTTCACTTCCCTATTCCCATCCTTTTCCACTTCATTTTGCCATGGGGAAAAAAAAGAGAATAAAAGACTGCAAGAACAGGTTAACCCACATCTTTTTGCTTGGAAAAGCACAGGCAGGGACAGGAATGGTTTGAAATCATTGCACTACCTCAAGGCAGAAGTACGTGTGACCTAAATCCCCACTAAAAGAGCCTGTGACTCTTTTTGGGCCCTAACACGTGAGAACTTCTCCAAACAGTTTTTTCAGCTATCTCACCCATGCAAAATCGAGTCAGGAGGTCTCAGCAGACCTGTCTAAACACCTCCGATTTGCATTGAAAAAGCAGCCAGGACTTCATTACCGCTCATTAACAAAAGCAAAAAGATTGCAAATGATGAGCAGGGCTGTAGGGTGTAGCCATGACCACTCTCTGTCCACTGCTTGGGCTGCAGCTCTACCAGGACCTACCAGACATCACCAGAGGCCAGCTCATCACCTAAAAACCTTCCAGCAAAATATCCTCCACCTCTCTTTTTTGTTTGTTTGGGGGTTTTTTTTGTTTGTTTTTTCCAGACAGGGTTTCTAAAAATAAGTTATACAAACAAGGAAAAAAAAAGAAAGAAATTACCCCATCTGCATCGACAGAACCACTCTGCAAACAGACCATGCAGGGCTGGCACTGACACAGCCTTGTACCCATCCTGTTGTGCCCAGTCCTTACCAGCTGGAACCAGAGAGAGAGCCACAAGAGACACTTAAACAGTTTGCACAAATGCTTTTCTTATCCATAAGCTTTGGCAAACACTTTAAATGACCATGGGTACAAATTAACTCGACTTTCCAGCTGTTATCCCATTTACGGTAATTCAGCCAAGCATGTGATAAAGCCTCCTCATCTCACTTTTCTAGACAAAACCCTGGAGATGTCTCCAGCTGCTGTCATTCCTGGGGAGAGATCAAGATAACACCAAAAAAAGACATTAGGGCAAACTTCAAAACAAGCTGAAGCTCCCTCAGGTGGGGCCACCACATCACCTCTGCTTTCCTGTCTTTGCGTGGGCAGGAATCCCCTCGCTGCTACAGTTCCCTTTTTCTCCAGGCTGCTGCTTGCAGCCTCCCGGCCCTTGTGCTCCCCAGATCCCCAGGGTGCTCTGGTTACCCCTGTGATGCCATGGAAAGCCCCTGCTTTGCTCAAAAGCATCTGAACAGAGCAGTTTCTGTCTGTTTAAGCGCTGCCCTGAAAAGGGAGTAAGTTTTCAGTGTATTGGGGCAGAGGAGGATAAAGCAGGGCTGGGATGAAAGACCATCTGGCAGGCACATATCCCATGCAGTTTCCACAGGAAAGACTGGAGAAACTGAGGAATTGCTAAAATCACGTTAGAATAAGAGAGCTTTGGGGTAGCACAGGCAGGGCTTTTGGCAGGCAGCCTCACAGGTGCACCCACAGGCTGAAGGAGGGATATAGCATGGTCTGGGCAGCTGTGTCTCCTAAAGTCAGCCATCTCCAGAAGCACAGGATTGTCCCATCCCAGCCTGCAGCAGAGGCTGGGATCGGGGTGCTGGAGCTGATCTTGCTGCACAGCCCATCCCCAAGCCCCAGTTCTGCCCTGCTGGCTCAATGCTGATATGACAGAACTGTTTTTTCTCCACCACTGACAAGAGAAATCCTACCTGGAGCCCCACTTTGTGCATGGGACCATCCCCAAGCACCCCCTCAGCACACCAGAGTTAAAAGGAGAAATTTCCACAAGCACATGTGCAAGCTACTGGACTTTTGTGCAGCAGCAAGACATGATGGCAGCTGGACAGACTCCTCATCAGCTGCCCACACAGCTGCTTCTCTTTGCAGCCACGGACCCAGCAATGCAAATTCAGCCTGGAAATCCGCGTGTGCTTTGTGCTTGCCCCTGTAGGCCTTCAGTCTCTGAAGTCTAGACCGGGATTTTTAATTAACCCTGGAGAGGTGGAGACCAACACCTTGTACTTTTATCCCTCAAAGGATCTACTCAGCCCAAATAAGTACTCTCATGCAGGGAAGGAGACTTGCCCCACTCTGAAGTGCTGGGAGAGATAAGAACTGAGACGCTCTCGGTGGTTTCTCAGCAGTGGGAGCTGATGCCAGAAGCTGCTGTGACTCACAAAATTTCACTCAGGTTGAGCAGCACCCACCCAAGAGGACGCAGGCAACTGGTCCCACCAGTCCCGAGGAGACTTGGGGCAGCTTGGGCCTGCCCCTGGCCTTCCCCACCCTCCCATCCAAGTGGTGTTTCATAATTTCCCCCATCCCAAGGTTACCAGGGCAAGAAAAACACCTCCAAACGTGACAGGACGACCAGGCACCTCCACTCCCTCACCACCCAGGCGAAATGCCAAGGTGTTGGCATCCCCAGAGCCGCAGGCTGCTTGGACTTCTCCCAGGGGATATTTGGAAAATGTCAGAATAGAAACTTGTTGACAAAAACTTGCAATGTTTCCATACAGGCACGGCCTCGTGACCAGGTTCAAACACTCCTATTTCAGCAGTGCTGAGTAGCACCAATGCATTTTCAGGTCAAAATGTGTGGTCACTCAGAAATATATAAAAAGATCATTTTTAAAAAGCATTTTTAAAAATCATCAAAATCAAAACATTTGGAAGAACCTGACTTTTTTCACATTATTTTTTAGATGGGACACTTTCAAGTCAGTATGTTTCCCTGTCTGTTCTGGACCTATGTCCAAAGTGTAGGATTTCCTCCTGGAAAAGGGCACCCTGGCTCCAGGCCCAGCATTAGGGTGTTTGGGATGCTCAAGAGAAGGGTTGCAGGATGCAGTTCCTCAGGTAATATTGATCACACTGAAAACCCTCTCCAGCCAGCACAACGACCCCCAGAGCAGAGCTCCTGCCAGGAAAAACATCCCGAACCCACCACTTTTCCACAAGTACCCCCACACAAGCTGAAACTTGGTGGGGTGATGGCAAAAGCCAGATGGATTCTGCTTTCTCACTCTTCATCCCTACTCCTAAGGGTGCAGGGATGGATTCACAGCAGTGGAAGCCCCCAGAGCAGCTGGTCCTGCTCCCACCCTAGCTCTGGTGCAGGGGTCCTGCTCCTCCTGCTCCTTGCCCAGGAGAGGACACCTCCAATGCAAGTGTCCTGTTCTCATTACCTCACAACCACAACGGAGCATCCTCAGCGCAGGGGACCCGTGGGGCAGAGCATTGGAGGAGCACCCCGGCCCAGGGCGGGGACACCCCGGGGTGGAGGGGACCCAGGGCCAGCCCCGGGGGCGGGCAGGCTGCGGCCGGGGGCCCTGCCCGCGGCTCGGGGGTGCAGAGCACCCTCTCCCGGCGCTGCCTGACAGCAGCTGCAGGACTTTTTTATTACTTTTTTTTTTTTAATTATTTTTTTCTGCCTGCCAGCTGGGGCGGCTCATCCCGTCCCGTCCCGTCCCTGAGCGGTGCCGCTCGCCCGGCGATGCCGCGCCCCGCGCCCCGCGGCTGAGCGGGTCCCGCCGGGGCTCCATGGGCTGCACCGGCAGCGCCCTGCGCTGCTGCCCCGTCGGTGCCGAGGTAGCGGCTGCGGAGGCTTTTGGGCTGGGCTGGGCTTGGGCTGGGCTTCGCTCGGGGTCGGGCTTCGCTCGGGGTCGGGGCTCCGTGGGGTCGGGACCGAGTGGGACCGAGTGTTGTCGGGGTTTGATGGAGTTGGGGGTCGCGTGGGGCTGATGTTTGCGGGGAGTCCTGCTTGCACTGCTGGGGATGAAGGGTGTTGGGGGCTCCCAGCGTGGGTTCCTCCCCACCGGGGAGCGGTGGGGACGGGCGGTGTGGCTGTCCCCGGCTGCGTGGGACCCCACCGGCATTGTGGTAGGGGAGGTGGCGGCGGGGACAATGAAAGCTGGCGGTCACCCTCCCTCCTGCATCCTCCTGCATGCTCCTGCACCCCTCTGGACTCACCCCGACATCACGGGAATTCTGTAATTAAGGGGGTGCAGCATCTGGGACGATGATGCCCGTTGGAAATGATGATCCCATAAAAGACAGGGATAGGTTCCCCCAGCTAGACCTCTGCCAGCCTCCCACAGCATCCTCCCTCATCCCAAAGGTTGTGTCCCCTTGTGCTGAGGGCATCACTTCTGTAGAGGAACATTCCTGTAGGGGAACACTGCGAGTCCCCTCAGATCTCAGAACGTTGCTCTGCACTGAATAGCTCTTTGGCAAAGTTTGAAATTATCCGCTGGTTGTTATTATCGTTATTGTTGTTTTTATCTGATGTGCTCATGCTGCCCTAGTGCCGCACCAGTGACCTCGGGAGATGTTTTTGCTGTCGGATGTGCTGTGCTTACTGCTGTTGGGTGTTGTGATTGCTGGAGGGTGGCAGGGGAAGGAGGGAAGGCAGAAAGACCCCGTGGTGCTGCTCTGTGCCCAGCTGTGAGAATTCAGCCACCTGGGACCGCAGAAGCCTCTGCTGGATGTGCGAGGGGAGCAGGCACGGAGCTCACACAGCCCTGCAGCCAGCAAGTGCCTTTATTTACAGCACTTGCAGGCTTGGTTGCTTCTCCACATCAAGGAAAAAATCCCACTCTTTGCTATGTCATAAGATCAGATATTTCTGGGCTGGTTTGTGTCTCTGAGAGCTCTCAAGAATAGGCATAGGACAGGGAGAAACAGCAGCCCCAAGGCCCCATGTGCTGAGAGCCCCACATTTACCGAAACACGGAAATTTGTCATTTGCCTGCAGACGCCTCCCTTCCTGCACTTGCCCGCTCTCGAGCTCCTCTGCTCAGCCCTGTGTCACTGCTCACCAACAGTCATTACCCATAAAACGGCCCTGCTGCTGTGGCTGAAAGTCATTCTGAAAGTAGCACCTAAAATCCCTGTTATGGCTAAAAGGCATAAGGGCAGGCATGGGTCCACTCCTGCCCACGTTCTCATGTCCAGAGTGCCAAAAGGCAGAATGAGAGACCTTCACCTCCTACTGTTGATGGGTGAACTTGCAGAGTTGGTCCTTGAGGTTGCTTGGGGTTAGAGGAAACTTCAAACCCCAGGGGCAAGCCCAGCCAGAAGCCATGTGCAGGTCATGGGGCTGGAGACTCTGATGGGGCTGGGGGCTTCAGAGCCTTTTGAGGCCAGTCCCAGGTTTGAGGTGACCTTGAGGAACTGGCGCTGGGCTGGGTCTGGTGGGTGGATGACATACCAGGAGCCACTGTGTGCCCCAGGGGAGGCGCCTTGGCAGCCTCGTCCTTGCCTGGCACCAGTCTGCGGGCAGCAGGGTGATAAGGGAGGCACTGAGAGAGCCCAGCCCTGAGCCGCGGGCGCTGTCCCTGGGGTTTCCTTCCCCTTCAGCCCCATCCATCCGTGCTTGGCCACTCACGGTCACTTCTCGCGCTTTGGCCACGCTCCTGGCTTGAGAGAGGCCGAGTTGCCTTCCCAAAAGGTCAGGGCTGAGGCTTGGCCGCCTTCCAGGGCTGGGCTGAATTTATTTTGAAGTGCTAGGAACTGTACGTAGCACCAGGAGTCACGGAAGGGTCAGAATGCAAAACTCTGGGCTGTCAACAGTGTGAAGTGTTTGCCTACGGTCTGCGGCACAGATCTGACTGTAGGAGAGGTGATAATCACCTCCTAACACAACCATCACCATCACTGGAGGAAAGACAGCAGCAGGGTTAGAGACAGGTCCCACGGATCTGAGCCAGCATTGCTCCGGCAGCATTGAACATCTGCTGCGGGTCCTGGAGGTGTTATACTCATGGACCAAATCCTGGCCCCTTCTCCGTAGCCACAAAGCAAAACCTCCTCCCCAGGAGCAGAGTCAGGATTTAAATACTCATTTCCTGCCTCTTTGTGATTTCCTTTGCTAGGCTGCATGGTTCAATTGCTTAAGTACTTGTAAAACAGGAAAAGAGGAAGAAAAATACAGTTCAAAACCTCACCTCACGCTAAGAGCTGAAGCAGAGGCTGCAGCCACCTCGGCTGCCCACACTGTGCTAGCTGATCTGCCCTGGTGCTCCATGCCCCAGCACTCTTGGAGATGACTCAGGTCCGTTTGGAAATCCCTATTAATCCATCCATAAACAGTTCTGCTCCAGACTATTAGAAATATTTAGTTCTAAGAATGTAGATTTGGGCTTTTTCATAGCTGGAAGGTATTTTTGGCGGAGGTTTCCAAGACCTTACAGGATAAGTTACACTGTGGATGGTCCCCACCTGCAGGATGTATCAGGCTGCTTCTTCCCCTGGCCAAAGCTGTTCCAGCTGGAGCAATTCCCAGCCTGCTCCTTCCATACACAGTGGATTCCAAGATGATTTTCCAGCTCTCCAAAATGCACCAGGCAATATCAGAGGTTCGAGTGCCACAAAGCTTCTCTGGAAGTGACAGTGGAAAGTCCCTCCATATTTCAGAGCTTTCGGCCAAATTTTGCTGCACACCCCAGAGGTGAAGCTTTTATCCCAAAGAACAATTGAGTGCTCATGACTAAAATTAGCTCTAGATGCTATTTTAATTGCTCCTAGAGGTAGGAAGGTGCCTCACTCATAGCCTCAGGGCAAGTATTTAGATTTTTCTGTTGATGCTGGTGAACTTGTTGCTCGCTTCAGCTATTTCTGAGTTCAGCGCAGATGTCTCATATCATCTTCCTTTAGAGGCTGAGGGGCTCTGAAGTCTCATCCCGCTGGATTTGGGATCGGGAGGAGAGGTGAAGATTCCCTGAATCTATGCTGGGGACATTGCCTGTCCAATGGAAGTGACCAGCCCTGGGCTCTCTGTCCTTAGGCGTCACTTTCGCCATTGAGCAGGACAAATGAAGCAGAGGTGGTTTGATTTGGGGATTTTGGGTCACTCCTGGAGGTAGTATCAGCATCCTGCTCTCAGCTCTGCTGAGATCATCCCAAACCCTTGAGGTCTGTGTCACCCTCCCTGTGTCAGGAGGGTCCTACTACACAGCCTTTGCTTTGTTGGGTGAAAAAAAGGGGGGATATGGGCTGTGGAGCTAGGGCAGAAGGCCTTTTGGGACTCCTATGATGCCCTCAGGACTGCAGAACCCCAATGTCTCATTCATCTGTCCCCTTGTCCCCCATCCCCCGACTTCAACACCCATCACAGGATGTGTTAAATACCAGGGAGATGCACACCGGCATGAGGTGTCTCAGAGGACAGGCGGGGATTCCCGGGGACCCTTTGCAGTCAGGTGTGCCAGGATTCAGCAGCATCCCATGGCACCTCACGCATTCAGGGTGAGCTGCATGGACAAGGAGAACAATCCCTGTGAGCTCGGACTGCCGGGTGCCTCCTCGCTCCCTCGCCTGGGCCACGTTCAACGCCGCGGCTGCTCATGCCATAGAAGGGAAGATAAAGCCGTGGCTTCCCAGAGGCTTGGAGCTCTCCTGCTCTCTGGAACTGCGCCTCCCTCCAGCTTCGGAAGGGGGGCTGCAGGGGAGGTGGAGACAGGGACGTCTGTTTGCTTTCCCTTGCTTTTTTCCCAAGCCAGGCTCTCTAATCCGGGCTGTATTTGGCCGCGCCACCGTGCGCGGGGCTGAGCCGGGGAGCAGCCGGCACAGCGGTCCCGGCTCCCCGCGGGCTTGCTTTAGGGATCGGCATTTTTAGGGGCTGGAGAGCACCATGGTGTCTTCCGGTGATTTGTCTTCCCCCTCGCACATCCATACCTTACCCAGAACTCAGTGATGGGCAATGGGGACCATTTGCCGAGCCGTAAAATCCTGCGAGCTTTGCTTCTATCTTTCAGCAACTGATAAAAATATATCCACTCCTTTTTTTTTTTCTTTTTTTCTTCTCCCCTCCAAGTGACTAAATTAAACCCATGCAGGGCTGGAAGGCATCCCACGGAGCTGTGTTGCTAGAGGCAGCTCCCGGCTCTGGGTTATCTCAGCGCCGTGGCAGCAGTGGGAGCGTGCGGGGCTGTGCAGCGCATTCCTGCGCTCCTGAGGTCATTGCTTGGCCGCCGCCTGCTCTCGCCTGCTGCCAGCCCTGCACAGGGCCTGTATCGCCTCTGATTTATGGTTATTTTTCTTTTCTCACTCCTGCTCCAGCTGTGTCAAAGCCCATCTGTGTAAGGTGCCAGGGACCAGATTGACCTGAGCATCTCAGGACAGGAGGGTGGCAAGGGAGTGCCAAAGCTGGAGTCCTGCCAAGTGCTGCCTGCTCTGCCCCTCGAAATATTTTCTTGCTGGAGCCAATTTCACACCCCCACCATGTCGGTGGGATGTTGTGAGCATCCCCCAGGTTTTCCAGCTGAATGCTACATGCTGAACTGTCTGGGATGCAGGGAATTAGCCAGAGCTTGAGGCTGCCTGATGGGCAGTACGTGCACGCCCATGTGTGCTCAGGGCTGGGAGAGGGCAGGGGGCTGGAGGGGGACTGCTGCTCCTTGAGGACCTGTGTTTTAGCAGAGCTGATGGAGGGTGTTCTCTGCATGCAGCCACCTGCCCCACTCTTCCCCCCTGCTCCAGCCCCCTCTCTCTCTGCCAGAGACAGCTAAAAGCCCAGCAGCAGAAAGGATCAGCTTCCCAGGAGCTCTCAGCCTTGAAGACAGAGAATGGTGAGAAAAAATTATGTTTTTCCCCCTGCCTTGCTTTCTCAGAGTGATATTAAGGAAGCAGTGGACTGGTCCCAGCATGGCACTAGGGAGAATGGGGATGATGTAGGTGCATGCTGGTGCAGAAGGGCAAATAGGGCATCCCAGAGACAATGGCATCCCCTCCTCTCAGTCAGGCAGGTCATCTCCAGAACAGGAGACCTGACAAGCTCTGTGTTCTCTCTGAGCCTGCCAGCACCATCCCAATTAGTGCTAATTTGGACCAGTGAGACAGAGTGAGGTATTTCTCCGGTGGGAAGAGGGCAGTGCTGAGCCCGGCCCATGGCACTGGCAGGTTCAGCAGCCCAGGATGTGCAGGCAGCCCAGACAGCAGGAGGCAGCCAGTGCTGTTTCAGCCGTGTTTGCCTTGCAGCCAACGCCTCCCTGCTTCCTGAGGATGGGGAGAAGGCAGCACGGCCAGAGGAGCGGACGGACAGTGCGAGACTCCTCCGAGGCCAGGAGGAGGAGCAGGAGCGGCTGCAGGACGATGGCCAGGCAGGCACTACGAGCATCTCCCCAGACACTGAGATCCAGGTCAGCTGGATGCGCTGGTGCTGCTGGAGGCAGCAGCTGGGCATGGAGTGTGTCACCAGCCAGGTCTCCCCTGACACATGCTGGGCTGGGCTCTCCCATTTTTGGGAGAAGGGTGGGTCTAAGAAAGGGTGAGGAAGCCCAAAGCAGTGAAGCTCTGCGTCCCTTACACTGGGATTTCTCATCCAACTGCTTCCCAGGTGGAAAAGGAAAAAGTGCTGGAGCTGAAGGAACAGCTTGATGCCCTGAGGAGAGAGCACACAGAAACCCTGCAAGGTACGTGCCAGGGCAGAGGGGCTCCCTGCAGCTCCCCTCTCCTCACCCCACTACTGCCAGTGTCCCTTTGGCTGCCTGTGGGGTCATGGGGATGCTGTTCCCTGCTCTCCAGCACTGTGGGGCTCAGGTGGGGCCTGCTGCCCCAATGTCTCCATGCTGGTGGCACTCAGCTCATGTTCCCCCACAGAGCTCCAGGGAGCACATGAGCAGGAGAAGCTGCTGCTGACAGAGTCCCACCACAGGTCTGAGGCAGCCTTACAGGTACCAGCAGAGAAATCCCTGGGGAGGGGGGCTTGTGGAGGGCTTGAGGACCATCTGCTGGTTCTGCCATGGTGCCCCACAAAGGCCACTTCAGTCCCTGGTGTGCTTGGGGACCATGTCAGCTTCTTCAGCCCTGGTGTCATTTGAGCAACACAGCCCAGCAGTCCCCAGGCTCTGAAAGAAATCCCAGATACCTCTCATTTGGCTTTTTTCCCTGGTTCTCCTAGGAGAAAATTCAGGCACTGAATTCCCAGCTGAAATCCTTCCAGGAGAGGATGAAGCGGGTGGAGGAGTCACTGCTGAGAACAGACTACAAGAAGCACATCCAGGTGCAGGGGGGGTGTCAGGGATGGGACCTGCTATGGGGTGCTGCTGTGGGCCCCACAAAGGCAAGGGGCCTCTCTGATGGACCCTGGCACGGTGGCCTGGGGAGGTGTTGGGGTCCCTTGGACACAAGTGCTGGCCCTGCAGGAGCACGGGAGCCCCAGCCCCTTCTGGGAGCAGGAGCTGGAGAGCCTGCACTTCGTCATCGAGATGAAGAACGAGCACATCCACGGCCTGGACAAGAAGCTGCTGCACCTGGAGACCGTGGTGGGTTGAAAGGGGGGTCACACATGGGCTTTCCTCTTTCCAGCTCCTCTATCCACCTAAATTCTGCCCAGAAACTGCAGCTGGGACAAAGGTGGATGGAACCCGTTTCCTCTCTTGGTGTGGGGAGGAGATGGGGAAGGAATGCCACCAGGCCAGCATTTCACCTAAAATGGGGAGGCAGGGGTCTCAGAAGTGCTCCAGCTCTCTCCTCACCCTCATGCCCCCCTTCCAGGAGGAGAGGAACCTTCTGCTGGAGGAGAAGGTAAAAACTCTCCAGCAGGAGAACGAGGACCTGCAAGTTCGCACCCAGAACCACTTGGTCATGGCGAGGTGAGCGCTGGTGCCACCCCCGCGGTGCACAGGTGGCATCTCCGATGGCGGGGACAGGTGGCAGTGCGGGAACACAGCGCAGCCTGTGATGCCACCGGCTGCTTTGCAGGGAGCAGCGGGGTGGCGGGGCTCGGCCCGGCGGCTCCGGCAGCCTGTGCCCTCTGCCCGCAGGCAGCTGTCCGAGGAGCTGCAGGCCGCCCGCGGGGCGCTGGAGAAGGAGGCGCAGCTGCTGGATCAGGCTCGCCGGGAGAAGGAGGAGCTGCTGTACCGTGTGCTCAAGGCGGGGGACGGCGCCCCGTTCCCCATGGCTGCCGGCGAGGTGCCGCTCATCGCCACGTAGCACCGCCAGCCGCCGGGGGACTGCCGGGGCTCCCCTGCAGCCCTGCGAGCCCAGGGCTGCTCTCACAAGCGCCCCCCGGTCGGGGCAGGGCTCCGGGCTGGCCGAGCCCTCGGGACGCCTCATGGACCGGAGCGATGGAGCATTTCACGGGACACTTACACCTGCATTACTCCAGCCTGTGCGGGGCTGCAGAGGGACTCTGGCCTCCCACCCACGCAGTCCCTGCACCCCTTCCTCTAGTGAGGGGCTGTCTGGGGTGAAAGGGGTCAGCCAGGACACGCAGACTTGCATTGGATCTGACCCAGTGCTTGGCTCTGAGTATAAACAGCACCAGGGCTGCCCCGGGGCATGAGGACGATGAGGAGGCCACTGGGACAGGAAGGGGACAAGCACCGGGAGGATGAGGAGGGCACTGGGGACATGGTGTTAACCTCATCAGGCAGAGCTCCCACCCATCCCCTCCTCCACCTTCAGCAAATGTCTCCCAGGTACTGCTCCTGCAGCTCAGGCACGTCCCAGATCACTGCCACAAAGAGCCCACGCTCTACTTGTCCCCGCTGCCCATCAGCAGCACCACCAGCCCCATCTGCTCCCCCAAAAGCTGGAACAGAGGCTGGAGCTGCACATTCAGGGAGCAGAGCATCCTCCCAGGGGGTATCAGGCTTTGGCAGGTCACATCCCTCTGCTCAAGCCAATGCATCTCCATCAAAGATGCTGCCAGCACGGCTGTGGGTCACGGCTGGATGCACACAAGCACTTTCCCCTGCCTGCACAAGTGTGGTGTGAGTGTGTGTGTATGTGTGTGCACCAGCCAACATGCTGCTGGCTGTAAGGATTACAAATCTGTAAGTAGCAGCAGCTTCAGGAATCCCATGGCAGTGGTTTGGGGGACTGGTGCAGGAGGGTCCCAGGAACACCCCACAGAGTGGGAAGAAGGGGAAAAGTGGGAGCTGGTATCACAAATACTCAACAAGGAAGCTCCAGATGAGGCCCTTAAGGCCAATCCCCATTCTCTAGCTCCTTCCCTCCTTTCCTTCATTTCAATGGGCTCCCAGCTCAGGGCAGACCTGGACCCTCCCAGCATCACTGCAACAGCCACTTCCGTCCTTTGTGCTGACCCTTATCAGGAACACAGCAGCTGAATGGGCAGCCAGGAAAGCAACGTGGATGTCGGGTCCAGCTCTCACCCACACACCTCCATGGGGTGGCCAAAGGGGGAAACGAGGGAGCCTGCTGTGTCAGAACCATGTCCCCCCAGGGCACCCTCTGCTCCACACATCATCTATGCCTCCCCCAGGTCCTGCAGCACCAAAGCAGGGGATTGCTCCAGCAAATCCTGCCTGGTTATGGCTGAAGGGATCAGGATTTCTGGACAAAGGGATATGAGGCTGGTGCAGTCTGGGATCCTGCTCTGGACACCTGGTACCATGTCCCAGTGTCCCAAAGACAGATCCTGCGTGGGACTTGGAAGAATGTGCCTGACTCTGGGAAAGGGGACACTGGGAACTGAGGAGGAGGAATAAATGAGTGCAGAAAAAGACTCGCACACTGCGAAGTGGGAGAAGCCTGGACCAGGCAGTACCTTGGCAGTCATGGGGGGAATGATAGGTTAGCTCAGGGTGGGTGCACAGGCAAAATGGAGGGTCAGGGCAGCATGAGAAACCTCTGCCTCATTGTGAGCAGCTGAAGGAGCAGACTGGACAAGGGCAAGGGGATCTGAGGGGGGCTGCAGAGAAAGGTTTCAAAGGAAAAAAACTAAAACCACAGTCCAGTAACAGCAGCAAAAACACTTGTGTGCTTTATCCTCTCCAAGCAGAACTCCTTCTGCAGGGGCTTGCTGTGAGGATTTGGGTTGTTCAGGGAGGTTCACCAGACTCGAGGAAGCAGCTCCTGCAGGTCTGACAGGGCTGGCTCCCTCTGTGGGACAGGAACACAGCCCAAGGGGCACAGGATGGAGGGAGCCAGGCACTCAGGAACTGGCCATCCCCTTTCCTTGCCCTGGAGCAGATGGGCACAGGGCAGTCCTGCAGGGCTCCAGGGCCACCTCCCCGGCTCTGCTTCCCGGCAGCTCCTGGGGACCTGTCCCTTCAGGCCAGTGGCTCTCAGAGCTGTGCCAGATCCCATAGCCAAAGTAAATGAGGAAGCCTGTGAAAGGACAGAATAGGGTGCGTATGGACTGTTTGTCTTCCTTCCCCTCCCAGCCACCGAGTGCTTGCCCCTTCCTTTGGGCCACGTTTCAGAGGACACGGTGCTCCCACCACCGCTGGACATCAAAGGTCATCATCTCCTGCCTCCCCACCACCCTTCAGAGCAGCATTAGTGCTCTCAAAGCACCAGAGCTCCACCCAGAGGGGCCAGTGCCAGCTCTGGGACCTCGTGAGTGACCGTGCTTACCCACAGCCATCCAGAGCAGGTACCGCAGCCAGGTGGCTGCGCTGAGCCGGGCCAGCAGCACGGTGTTGATGGAGATGCTGAGGAGAGGCAGGAAGGGCAGGCAGGGAACCTGCAGGGAGCACAAGGATAAATTACACAGCTAAATTCAGCTCTTTGCTGCTTTGGCTAGTTGCCCACAGGCAAGGGGAGGCCCAGCCTGGCTATGAGGCTCAGAGATCCAAATGGGGACTGCAGTCTGAGCTGGAGAGGGAGGCTTGTGGAGGGTGTTTTGGTTGACAGGTCCTGCACTGGGGAAGGAACTACTGCAGGATTTGAGGTGAGAGGCAGCAAAGCACCAATCAAACTAAGCCAAGGTGTTAAGACAGGTATCTTTTTACTGAAAAGCAGCTCTGATTCCCCAGCAGGCACAGGGCTCAGCTGGGAGATGCCCTGTCAGTCCTCAGGTCATGGGGGAAAGGACTCTCATGGTTCCTATGGAAAACCCCACGAGCTACACACTGCCTCCAGCAGTACCTTACTAATGTGGGCACAGCAAAGATGTGCTTGACCTACAGCTGAGGGAGCACCCCCAAATGCACCCTTTCCCCACAGGGCTGCAGCACTTGCCTGCTCTCTGTGCCCCAGGTCCTTCTGCCTGGGTACATCCCGAGGGTTGGGCTGGGTGCTCACCATGAAGGATGCTTTGTCCCGGCTCTGAGGCTGCCTCCAGATGAGAAGAGCTGCTGCCAGGATCCCCAGGAGAGGCAGGGCCAGAGCTGTGATGCACCAGGCACCCCCAGCCCGCAGGCAGGGCAGCCCAGCAGTGCTCACCCAGCTCAGGGCACAGGCCAGGGCAGCTGCAGGGGGACCACAGTGTCAGGGCAGCTTCCCTGGGCTGGGCCCATCCCTTTCCCAGGCTGCCATGGTGGGACAAATGACAAACTGGGGAACATGGCTGGGTGGCTTCTCATGGTGGGTTTAGCTTTTCTCTCCAGCCTGGGAAGCAGAGGGAGCAGGAAGCATCCTGAGGTCCCGTTGGGCAGCCAGATGTGTGGCAGTGGGGTGGGGGCAGGAAGGAGCCAGGCAGCCCTGCACCTGCTGTTGGGTGGTTTTCACTGGGCAGGAACCTGCCAGCCCTTGCTACAGCAGGGATGTCCCCCATCACCAGCTCCCTGGAGAGCCCATCCATCATTCCCAGACATACCTACAGCTGCCAGAGCCCAGACCACCACAGCAGAGGAGTGAGGGGTGGGATGGGGGGGTGGCTGGACCAGATCCCACCAGAGCTGCACAGCTGGGACCTTCCCCACAGGAGTGTCCCAAGGGCTGGGCTCAGGCCGATATCTGAGGAGCAGACATTGGATGTCAGTGCACATTAACGTGCATCTGCAGTGCACCCAGGCCAGAGCCTTGTCCCAGGCATGGCCTACATTAGAAGATGAGTGAGCCCTGCGCCCTGTCCCCTGCAGTCTCACCTCAGCAGCAGCACACAGGCAGCCACCATCGAGTAGGCCAGCAGTGTGCCAATGGACATGGTGTCAACCAGGGCTTTCAGGTCAAAGAGAAGGGCCAGGAGAGCTGTGGGGAAGGGAAGCCCTTTCAGCCTCTGAGCAGAGCTGGCAGAGCTGCTGTGCCCACCTCAGTCATACCCCCCTGACACCCACAGCAACAGAACCTCCATGAACTGGGGATGCTTTGGTCACTAGTACAAAGCATCTTGTCACCTCCTGCCTGGCAGTGCAGAGAGGCTGAACCACCTCTGTGGTTGTCCATCAGTGACTGGACACCATGGAGGCCCAACAGTCCTCAGCCACCATGAGGAGATCTGTCTGTGCTCAAACAGCTGCACTCAAGCCAGAGGGAAAGAAGACACCCAGCAAGCCCTGCTCACAGCTAAGGGTAACCCAAGCACTCACCCACCTGCCACTCCCCCAGACACCAGAGTTGCCACCACCGGGCACTGACGGCAACTAACTTTGGCCAGAGGTTTGAAGAGGAGCCCATCTCGAGCCATTGCATACAGGATCCGTGGCATGGGGAACATGGAGCCCAGGAGGCTGCACGAGAGAGGGGAGAAGATGGGGAAGAACAGGGGAGGAATCCAGAGGTGCCGTCCTGCCTTTTGCCACTCCAAGGGAGCTCCCATCCATCTGTACGGCCTGTAACCTTCTCAGGATCATCTAACAAGATCATGACCTTCCTCACCATCAGATGAGGGACAGTGTCAGGGAAGAGATGCCTGCAGTTACCTGTGCACGCCAGAACACCCCAGCCCACTCTTGTGGACATGGTGTCACCTGGCCACTTCCTTCAGTGGCATGCCAACGTGTTTGGCCGCTCTCCCTGATCAGGAAGGGACAGGATGGGAACACCAGGGTTTGTGTGGAAGGGATTTTGGCCAAGCAGGAAAGGCAAGGAGGAATTCAGGAGGAAAGGGTTGGGGATATCTCCTGGATGTGTTACAGCTCCAGTACCTTGCCCTGAACCACAGAACCATCAGAGGATGCTGCTCACCTGGTGGTCAGGGCACACAGTGACCCCACAGCCACGGCATACTTTGCACTGCTCCAGCCAATGTACTCAAAAGCCACTGGCAGCGGGCTCATGGTGTCCAGGAGGTAGTAGGGCATCATCAGGGTGAGGGCAGCAGACACCCCAAAGTAGACCAGGAAGCAGATGAGGAGGGAGAGAATGATGCCCATGGGGATGGATCTCTGTGGGTCCCTCACTTCTTCCCCTGGGGAGGACAAGCTCAGCTCTAGGAACAGATGCTCATTTAATGCACATGGCATGCTCAGGCTGGAGATCCTACATCCTCCAAGAGAGGACACAGAGAACTTCTAGCAAGGACCACTAGATGTTCTGAGCCCCAGGGATATTGTCTCTGCTTCAGGATTAGTCCAGATATTCCACATGGACTCTTAGAAAGGCAAGAGAGGGTGCCCATTTCCCAGCCTTACACCAGTTCCTGGGGCCGTGGGACTCTTCACTCCACCTCACTTACCTGTGGTAGCAATGCAGTCAAATCCAACAAAGGCATAGAAACAGGTAGAGGCTCCAGCCAAGGTCCCAGAGAAACCATAGGGCATGAAGCCTCCCACCCCAAAGGCACTGGTCATGTTGTCAGCCATGGACTGGTTCCTGGGAGGAGGAAGAAGAGTCAGACAGTGCAGGGGGTCAGTGCAATGGGATCCTAGGATGGGGTCATGCTGAACAGTCCATCCAACTCACTCAACCCAGCAAGGCTTAGGACTTTGTCTCTTTGACACATTGCCAACAGGGAGAAATTAAGAAAGTGGTATCCCCTGGGATAAAGCACTGGGGGTTGACTCCTCACACCACTCTGAAGGCAGCATGGGGAGAGTGAAGCTCCTCATACCCAGCCTCGTGGGAAACTGCCCGGGGCAGGTCATCCTCCCTCAGCTTCCAGTTGCTCGTGTTGCCTTTGATGAAGCCACTCACTGTGACAAAGAGCAGGACGAGCACATTGAGAGCTGTGAAGGCTTTGTTGACCATGGTGGACTCCTTCACTCCAAAGGAAAGAAGCCCTGGAGAATAAAAAATCAAAACTGGATAAGCCCCCTGGCTGACACCAGCTTAGACTTTACTGGGGAGGATGGAAAAAGGGGGCAGTGGTAAATTCAGGACAACGTGCAGATTTCCCCAGATTCCCTTTCTATTCCCCACTCTTTGCTCTGGAAAATGGCAAAGCCTCAGAGGGGTCAGCACCATCCTGAAGAGCCCACGGTGGGGTGAGGAGCTCATCATACCTGAGGGTGGCACAGGGGGAGGCATCCTACCTGCCAGCAGGACCACCAGGCCAGCAGCAAAGACATCTGGGTGCTCTGCCAGCCCCACAGAGCTCATGGCTGCATGAGCACCCCAAAACTTCCCCATCCTCTTGCCGAGGAGCTGGTCAAAGGTAGCGCTCCAAGCCCGGGCAACGCTGGCAGTACCTGGGGGGAGGTGATGGATGTGTTCTGGTGGTCCTGGCAGGTCTCAAAGGACACCCAGCAAAGCCACCAACACAGTGGTGGGAGGAATCAAGAGGGCTTTGTACCGATGATGTAGGAGAGCAGCAGGTTCCACCCAGTCAGGAAGGCCCAGAGCTCGCCCACTGTCACATAGCTGTAGAGATAGGCAGAGCCAGCCAGGGGCACACGGGCCCCAAGCTCGGCATAGCACAGCCCTGCCAGGGCAGACACCACAGCTGCAATCAGGAAAGAGAGGACGATGCTCGGGCCAGAGCTGGTCTTGGCCACCTCCCCTGCCAGGACGTAGACACCAGCCCCCAGCGTGCTGCCCACTCCCAAGGCAACCAGATCCACAGAGGAGAGGCAGCGGCAGAGGCTGGAGCCCTCTGAGCTGCCTGGGACTCGTTTTCTGCGGGACAGCAGCTTCAGAACAGAGTGTAGGTGGCCCCAGCACGGCATCTGTGGGAGAGGAAAGCAGCAGGGTGAGGACACTGCTGCCCCACCACTGACCACCCTGGGGATGTGACACAAACCCAGACTCAGTTGTTGGCTTGCAGCTGCCGCCATCCACACAGCACTCCTGGACTTGCTGGGTGCTGCCTGCTCTCTGTCTCTGCCAGAAAAACAGCCCATTTTGGAGCGAGATGGGGCTAAAGCAGCTGTGCTGCTCTCTCATCCCCAGTGACAAGTGGAGCTATGCATGACTGGGGTTTGTTTGGCTCTGTCCAATTTGTGAGAGGGGACAAGGACATGTGTTTGTCCCACTGCCAGCTCAAAAAGTCCTGTTGCTCCAGCAGCCTCCCCAGCAGGGACACACAGCCAGGATTATCCCAGGTTTGACGCTGAAACTGTTTGAAATACAGAACCCATGCCAGAGAAGGAAGGATGGGAGATGCTCTGCTCCTGGAAATTGCCTTGAACTGGACCAGGAAGGATCCACCTGCTCAGCTGGAGATGCTCTCACAGCACTGGTAACCGTGGACCAATGGCACAGCTCAGGTGGAGACTGGATCCTCTGCCTGTGAAGTAATGCTTTGGCTTGCTAGGGAAACCAGTGGGAATAGCCTGGCAGAAACCCCAAATTGTGTGACATCTGTGCTTGGGGGAAGGTGTGCTCGGTATGGCATGCCTGGGATTTGTGTGCCTTCCCCCATCCAGGACTCCAGGATGGAGAACTCACCTTTACATCCCATGGTGCTGCCAGGAGCTCCAGGTTACCCCACAGCAAAGCAAAAGTCGTGCCACACACTGCAAATGCCATAATCTGCTCCCTACAGGACCTTGCTGGAAACCCTGTCCAGTGGCACATCCCTGTGGCACAGGGGACATGTGATCCCTGCTGTGGCATGGAACTGGAGGGGACAGGGACAAGTCTGCCCAGCACCCAGCCGCACAGGATGAAGTGTTCCTGGTGGAACAGGGAGCTCCAATCCCCAGGACAAATGCTGTGCCCTGGGAGTGAGGAGCCGCTGCCCTCCCGCCCCGCCAGCAGCGCCCACCCACTGCACAACGCCCCGGTGATTTTTCCTTCTTCTGCAAACAAATTACTCACCCCAGCCATCCTTTGCTCCAACGGTGTGCTGGTGGGCACAACGAGCACCAGACAAGCCCCCTTACACTCGCTCTCCCCTTAAATCCCTTTCGGGAGCACCCTGGCCCTCCCCCCGCTGACCACCGCTCCAGGCTACACAATGGCAAATCTATGCAGAAATATTTTTCCCACAACGCCTTCCAAATCATACACACAGCCTGCAATGCTAATAGGCTCAGAGGCATTATTGAGGGAGTTTAATTCACTTTTCCAAGCTCCTTGGGCAGGTGGAAGGGAGAACCCTTTCTCTCTGTTCCTGCTCCTCACACCAGGACCCACATTTCAGTCTGTGGAGCTGGTTTTGGAGGAAATTCAGGCAGGAAGGAGCAGTAACAAGGCTGGGATGGGGTTCAGGAGTGCGTGCATCTACAGCTATGACTGACCCCAGCTGCCCCTGGGGAACAGAGAGGAAGGTGAACAGGTCCCTAAACAGACTGCAGCAGCAAGGCAGAGGAGCACAGACCCAGCTCCATGGGATGTTTGCAGCAGCATGTCCAGCTGTAACTCCCTGAACCAAAATACTGAGGCTGCTTGCACTTCCCTGGTGTCTGGGCATTCCTGGGGTGAAGCTCAAAGGGACTGAGCAGCAGAGCACAAGCAGGGGCAGGGGTAGGGGTAAATCCAGTCTGGGCTTAAATGAGGGCACAGGGCTGTGCCAGGGAGTCCCAGGTGAGGCTCCTTGGGGCCAGGCGCATGAGTGTCCTTGGGCACCAGCATATCTGTTCTACACAGCTCCTGGCAAGGAGAGGAAGTGATGGGGTGACCTGGCTGGTCATCAGCATCCTGAGAGAAGAGGACCAAGTCTGGGCTCTGAGGAGAGAGGTATGAAGAGCCAACTGATTTTATTGTAGATAGCGCTCAGACTGAGTCTGCTTACAGTATTTTGAGACAAAAAACTCAGGCTGTGGCTCAGCCCATCCTCGGGCTTTCAGCAGAAGGGAGTAGGAGCCATGCAGGAGCAAAGCAAGGGAGGATCCAGAGCATGTAAAGCATAGAGGTGCACTCTAACATCAAGGCTGCCTTGCCCTGGCTCTGTGGGGCAGCCCCATATCTAGGAACCCTGTGAGCACCTCTGGGGCAGGGGAGCTCAGCACACCATGGCACAGCCAGGGAGAGCAGGGCTGCTGTCCCACACTGCAGCACAGGCTGAACAAAGCCATGCTTGTCACCCACGCCATCTCACATGAGCGAGGTCTCCAGATACCAATGCCAGCCCAAGGGAACATTGCCCTCAGGGAAAAACAGGGCAGGAAGGAGCAGCCATGCTGCTCCCTAGGAGGCTGTGAGGGTCTCACCTGCCAGGCTCCTCCAGGGCAGCACAGCCCTATGGGTGCATGCCAACCATCCAGGACAGGCAGGGCTGAGCAGATCAGCTGCCTTGCAGCCCCAGAGAGATGCACAGGCCAGTGGGTACCACCAGGGCTGGGATGCCTGAAAGGTTACACACCAGCAGCCTTCAGCATCTCCAGGGGTCCCTGGGTTTTTCTGCTCTGGCTGGTGTCAGACACCACCGCCCACAGCTCCTGAGAAGCTCCACCAGCTCCTCCAGCTCTGCTGTGGCCTCTGTGCTGGCTGGGCAAAAGGTGGTGGCGAAGAAGGAGCTGGGTTAAACGTGGGTGAGGCAGGGAAGGAAACGGCCTCAGGGCACTACAGGCAACGATACAGCCTGCATCCTCTCCAGGAGCATCCTGGAGAGACAGCCTGCATCTCATCCGTGTCTGCAGCATGGGAAGAGAAGATTGGGGGGAAAACCAGGTCATCATGCCAGCTGGGGTCCTGCCCCATGGATGCTCACTGCAGAGCTTTGGTCAGCACCTCCCTCCTTAAGCAAGTCCTGGAGGACCAAGGCCAGGCCATTTTTCCCTCCTCAGACTCTAGCAGAGTCAGTAATGGACATTTCCCAGCCATGATCAGGGAAGGGTGATTTGATGCAGGAGGAGGTGGCTGGCAGCAGCACCGGGAGGCGGTGGGATGCCCTGGGCCGGGCGCTCGCCAGGAAACCACAGCTGGGGGACAGAAGGGTGACATTTCCGTAGCTGAAATGCAATCACCAGTATTGCCTGGCAGTGTGCATGTCACCGCTGCTGGCACAGTGCCCTGCACACATCAGTGGGGTTCTCGTTCATGTTCTCGGGGGGCGCCTGTTTCAGCCAGGCAACCCCCTTCCCCGCAGCCGGGCAGGGTAGGGTGATTTTGCGGGTGATTTTGCGGGTGACATTGCGTGCCGCTGCGCCCGGCTGAGGTCTGGCGTGGCACCGGGGTGGGATGTGGCCCTGGCAGGCGGGGACTCGGGGGCGGGGACGTCTCGCCGTGCAGAAACAGCTGCTGGCCAAGGACGAGCGCTCGGCCACAGGAACAGCGCGGCTGTGAGCGCACCCGAGAGGCTCCGCGCTGCCGGTCAGTGCCCGCTGCGGGCCGGGGCACCGCGGGGAGCGGCCCGGGGACTGCGGCCCGGGGCCGGACGGGGCAGGGCACTTCTTCCCGCAATGCCCGGGGGGGAGGAAAGTCGTGGAAAGCCCTGGCTGGGTTGGGCGGTCGGCTGTGCAAGCGGAGGCTCTCTCCAAGGGGTGGCTGCAGGGGGAATCCCTGGGTTTTTTTGTTTTTGTGGAAAATCTTTCCTGCTTGACAAACCCCC
Source organism: Sialia sialis (assembly GCA_009812075.1). NCBI lineage: Eukaryota > Metazoa > Chordata > Aves > Passeriformes > Turdidae > Sialia > Sialia sialis. Next base: position 3,132,270 of record VRYO01001726.1, on the reverse strand, counting down.
GGGGGGCTGCGCTGCCGGTGGGTGCTTCTTGAGGTGGGTGCTGGAAGGGCTGCGGGCCCCGCTGGGTGTGTCCCGGAGGGATGCGCCTTCGTCCATGCTTTGGTGCTGCGGGGGCTGCGGAAACACCCATCCTTCCTTCCAGCTGGGATCCAAGCTGAGCATCCCCCCTGGTTTGGTACCCACCAAGTTTTTCACAGGTAAACGCACCCCGCAATAGCCCAGAGGCTCGGAGCTCTTGGAGGCCCGGGAGGCTTTTTGGCAGTGGGGTGGGGCAGGGCATTTTGGGGACGTCCCTAGCCCCACCAGGAGGATGGATGCCGGTGTTTTTTTAACCTGGGGAAGCTCCCAGTGCCAGGGCGCTGGGTGTGGTGGCCTCTGTGCTGGGGAGCCCCGCAAGGCAGTGGGGGCTCCTGGGGAGCACCCTGAGCTCAGACCTTGGGGGTGCTTTGGAGAGGCTGGAGGGCTGCATTGCTGCTGAAACAGAGGCTCCCACAAAGGCTGTGAGCATCATTTAGGATTTCTCACGGCATCCCCATAGCCCACATTTCTCCGTTGCTGGGTGGGGGGCAGGTGTACCCCCATGCTGGGCCACTGCCGCCCGATGGATGGAGTGTATTTGTCCGGGGATTTCCCCGGGCTGCTCTCCCGGCCTCTGCGGAGGTGTCAGCAGCAGTGGGGACAGGGACGGGGCACTGCGAGGACAGCTCGGGGTCCGGGTGTGGCCGGCGATCCTCCGCCACTGGTGAGATGAGTTGGGTGGTCTCAGCCCCGCTGCCACATGCACGCAGTGAGGGAGAAGGGCTGTGCCGTGCTCTGATTTCCCCGCTCCTGGGAGGGTACACAGCTTCGTGTCCAGGCTCCAAAGTGGCATTAAGAGGCTGCCTGTGCCGGGGGTGGGATCCCCTGGCACCTCCCCAGCCTCCGGCCGCAGTGCGGCCCCACTGCGTGTGGGACATGGGGACTGTCCCCTGTCCCCAGCCAGCAGCCACAGGAAGGGGTGAGGCTCACAGCTCCCCAGCTGGAGAGGGGAGGTGAAAGCAGCTCTGGCTTTCTGCTGAACTTTTTCCCCTCAGCCAGGGTTCCTGTGGGTGCTAAAAGCTTCCGTAGCCCAGCAGGGGCACGCAGCTGCACAGAGGGTTGCAGGGCTGGCTCTCCCCTTGCCTGGGTATCCTGCAGGGATGGGCAGCCAAGCCAGGGAAGTTCATGTGATTTCTCCTGCTCACTCCACGGCATGAAACCAAACTCCTCTGTGGTCAGAAATCCCCCAGGGTGGCCCTGCTCTGCTTTGAATTTTTCTGCAACGTGTCTCAGAGGGAGGGTGCAGGAGCCAGGCGGGGCTGTGCCTCATGGCAGGCCTCAGCTGACGCTCAGCGGTTCATTCATGGCTGGGCTCCATTTTCCAGCTGTTTTTCACCCTCTACCAGCTTCCTCGGAGCAAATGGCGCTGCTGGGGACTTTCTCCAGGCGGGTGGGGAGAGCCCACACGGCAGTGGGTTGTAGTTATAAGTGGTGCTGGTGTTAGAAAACAACCAGCAAGTTACCTTAGAAACCCAGCTGTGTTTGCTGGTCTCCAAGGATGTGTGGGACTGATGGTGGCCTTGATCGTTGCACGGAAACTCACATAACAGCTGTGGGGGGATATTGTGGGGGCTGCCCTGCACCGTGTGACAAGGAAATGTCCCCAGCAGCTGCTAAAGCTGGGATGGCCCCAGTGCCTAGGGCTGCAGGGACATTATGGGGTGCAGTGAGAAGGCCCAGCCCTGCGGAGGGTGCTTGGCCTTTTCCACATAATCAGCACATTTTCCCCTCTGGTTTCTCTTGGTGCTGGCAGGAAGCTGTGCAGGCTCTGCTCTGCCCCTGGCCTGGGGTCCCCTCAGTGCCAGCAAAGGCTCAGTAACCACAGGGTGGCCGGCAGAGCCCTCTCCCTGATCCATCCTGCAGCACCTGGCATTGCTCTCCCATGGGCATTACACCCCAGGAGGGAGCAAACGCGTCCCTAACTAACACAGCCTGCAGAGAGGGGCCGTGGCTCACAGTGACCTTTCTGCTCTCTCCCACAGCTCCTCTTTGACCTCACTCCAGAGATTTCCAGCTTGGGAAGCCATGGCACCCCAAGGAAAGGTGAGGCTGAGCTCCACACGGCAGGGATGGGTCCTGGGCTGCCACAGGCAGACCCCAGAGCTGGGGCAGTATCTCCAGCAGCAGCAAGGATGTGGTGACGTGCATGGACACCAGGCTGCCCAGAGCCTGTTTACATTCCTGCCTCTCCAGCCAGTGCTGTCTGGATGTGATACAGATGGGGGAAGTGCTGGGCTAGGGAGCAGGGACAGCAAGGAGCAAAAATCCTTTTGGGAGCATAGTGGGATGGGGAAGAGAAGCGGGGCCGTGGGAAGGGGATGAGATGTTGCGCTGGAAATTTGGGCATTTGATGGAGAAAACTCCTGCCTGAGCATGCTGCAAGGCGTGCAGCTCTGTTTGGGCCTTTCCCCTCTCCCTAGCCTGGATTACTTCCCACTCCAGAGTGGGGCTGGTGCAGTGTGGCAGCTGGGTGAGCAGGTGCTCCCCTGCAGCCAGGAAAACATCTCAGTGTGGGTGGAAAAGCCTGCCTCGATGGGCAGCTGTGGCTGGCTCAGTGCTGGCAGAGGAGGAGTCCCAGCTCAGAGCCTTTCTTCTCCACTGCTGGGGCCAGGCTCTGCTTTCCATTCTCTGGAGAAATCAAGCAATTATTTCCTCCAGCCTTACTACCCAAGGCTTCCTGCCAGGCTAAAGCAGTGATTGCTCTAAGTGGGGTAACTGAGGCACAGGGTTGGTGAGCATTTTCCTGCAGTAATCCAGGACCCCAAGGAGCTATGGGGTCAGAGAGAGCAAAGCCACGCTGGGAATTTTGCTTCCACCCTCCTGTCCCCAGTGTGACTTATTTTTAGCTGGGAGGTCCCGGACAGGCCAGGATGACTCAGAGGCTGGAGGAGGGGAGGCAGGAGGCCCCTGACAGCTGAAACAGGATGGAAAGTGGGATAGGGCTATGAAGAGTATGCAGTGGGCAGGATGCTGTTTCCATCCTAACTGATGTTCCCGCACTTCCCTGGGCCTCATTCCCACAGAGGATGCAGGGATTGTGGGGTGATGCAGAACACTGAGCTCCTGCCTCAGTTTCCCTTGCCCCAGCAAGGCAGGCAGCTCATGCTTCGATGGCTCAGTAGGCAGGAACACAGCCCTGCTCTTCCTCTCCATTTAACTAAAGCCAATATCTTGACCTCCAGGCACCTCCTTTGCCTTGCAATTTATTTCCATCTCTGCAAGGCATGTGTGTGGGAGCAGCTTGTGCCAAGCCAGGAGGGTCTGGGAGCTGCCGGGAAGTGGGGCTAAATCCAGCTCTCCTGATGAATCACCTGCAATACGATCTGTCCCGTGCCCTCCTGGTTCCCTGGAACATCTCCTCTTGGTCCCTGCCACATGGGACACCAATGCCAGCAGCTCCTCCCCAGAGAGCCTGTGGGATGTGCCCAGATTCTCTCTGGAAAATAGGAGGAGAGAGGCTGGTTTGTTTCTGAAGGTGCTGGGTGGCATGTGCAGCAGAGCTGTTGTGCTGTGACATTGGGATGGGCCCCAGGAGAGTGCTGGGTGTGGAGCTGCCCTGAGTCCATCTCCCTGGCCTCATTCCTGGAGGCACTTCCTGGGTCAGGCACATTGATGCCCATCTTGTCCCAGGATATATTGGCTTTAGATGTCCATGCTGGCAGCAGGCCTGGCCCTTTGTACAGCTCCTGAGGATCTTAAAGAAGCCATGCAGCAGATCCTGAGCAGATGAGCCCATATCCAGCTGGCACATGGTACAAGCAGAGCCAGGGGAGGACGCTTACTTTCCCAGGATGCTGACACAGCTGACAGCCCCAGCTCAGCTCCCAGTCCTGTTTCTTTGCAACACTGCTAAGGAAATGCTGCTTCTCAGTTCTTCTCATTCTGTGCCTGTGGTGGAGATGTATCTCAGTTCCTGGTGTGGGGCCAAGATGGTTTTGCATCTGCTTCCACCCAGGGTGGTGCTGATCTCATTCAGAGTCTGGCTCCAGGCTCCCGTGGGGTGAATTCCCCTGGACAAAACTGACCTGGAAAGTGGGATTTTGGTCCCTCCTTTTTGCTGAGCTCTCTGGAGGTGTCATTCCTGGGCTCCCTGTCGTGCAGTCTGGAAGTGACAGAAAAGCAGATAGAAGTGGATCATATCAACCTCCAGGATTTCTCAGGCTCTCAGGAAAGTCCTTCCCAATACCCAGGGTCTCTGCTCCAACCCCTTGGATCAGCCTGGACCCCATGGAGGTGCATGCTGGAGCCGGACAGTTGGCAGTTCTGGTGCTTCTCAGTGTTTTCCACTTAGCAGCCCATTTGTGCCTCTAGATTTCTCTCTTTGCTTGGAGGCCGTGCAGAGCCTGGGGACCCTCAGCACTTGGAGTGGTTCCTTGCTTGCAACAGGCAGTGGGAAATTAATTCCCTCTGTAGGGAGAGCAAACAGGAAAAGAAACAACTGCAGAGGAGAACAACTGTTAATGTCTGAGGTTTGCATTGGGCAAACAGCAGATCTCACCTCAGTCGTGCTCAGCTTCAACTTCTCCTTCCCCATCCCTCTGGGGGTGCTCCTTCCACTTTTACCTTCTCCCCTCCTTTCCCATAGGTCTACAGGGGCTCAGTGAAGGATTTCCCGGGCTTTGATGCCAACCAGGATGCAGAGGCCTTGTACAATGCCATGAAGGGATTTGGTATGGATGCTCCTCTAGACTGTCCCTGGTGTCCCCTCGCATGGCTGGGTGTCCTGCATCACTTCCCCTCTCAGCTGACTGGTTGCTTTAGCAGTGTGCTAAAGCTCTCCTGCTTTCCATTCCTCCCTGGAGCCAGCTTGGCTCTGCTTGTCCTCCCAGCCCCAACTCCAGAGCAGTTCTGGGGACAGCAGGCTGGTTGTGGTGACTCCTGGCTCTCCCCACAGGCAGTGACAAGGAGGCCATCCTCGACCTCATCACATCCAGAAGCAACAAGCAGCGAGTGGAGATCTGCCAAGCCTACAAATCCCTTTATGGAAAGGTAAAGCCAGGAACACTCCCTGGCCTATGCCCCCACTGCAAACACAAGTGGTCCTGGCTGCCACCACCCAGCCCACACAGGGACCCACTGCTCCCTGAACCCACTCAGAGGTGCTGTGGAGCAGAGGATCCCCCAGCCCCTTTCTCCCCCTCCACCAGGACCTCATTGCAGACCTGAAGTATGAGCTGACAGGGAAGTTTGAGCGGCTGATCGTGAGCCTGATGCGCCCCCCAGCTTATGGAGATGCCAAAGAGATCAAAGATGCCATCTCGGTAAGGGGTGGGCACGCCCCCCAGGGCACCTCTGAGGACAGCCCAGCCAGCCCCATGGCTCATGGGGCTGTGTCTCTGCCCACAGGGCATCGGCACAGATGAGAAGTGCCTCATTGAGATCCTCGCCTCCCGCACCAACCAGGAGATCCATGACCTGGTGGCTGCCTACAAAGATGGTGAGGGCTGAGAAAGGGCAGGGACTGCTGTGTGTCCCCTTGGGCCACAAAATGGGGAGAGGTGAACGGATCCAGCTCTCCAGGCCTGACCTCTTCCCTTCCTATTCCCAGCCTATCAGAGAGACCTGGAAGCTGATATCGTTGGAGACACATCAGGCCACTTCAAGAAAATGCTCGTTGTTCTGCTTCAGGTGTGTCCATCTGTCCAGCATCTGTAGGTGGTGAGTGACTGTGCCCTGCAGGGCTGAGTCCACCTCTCTCCCACAGGGTGCCAGGGAAGAGGATGATGTGGTGAGTGAGGATTTGGTGCAGCAGGATGCCAAGGTGAGGCTTGGTGGGTCACTGTGATAAGTGGTTATCCGGGCAGGGATGGGGCTGGTGGCACTGGGACATCTGGATTTAGGCTGAAAAAAGGAAGTGGTTGCCAAAGGCAGCAGCCTGAGTCACGCTGTGCCACTTTCCCCATCCCACAAGGACCTGCTGGAAGCTGGTGAGCTGAAATGGGGCACAGATGAAGCCCAGTTCATCTACATCCTTGGCCGGAGGAGCAGGCAGCATCTCCGCCTGGGTGAGCATCACCTGCGAGCTCAGGGTGAACCTGAACATATCTTGGCAGCTTCTTCAGGCATCTCCTTGCTCTCATTCTGCAGTCTTTGATGAATATCTGAAGATTGCTGGGAAGCCCATTGAGAGGAGCATCCGGGGAGAGCTCTCTGGTGACTTTGAGAAGCTGATGTTGGCCGTGGGTAAGCCAGCCCCACATGGGGATCCTGCAAAAACACATCACTGCTCTTTCTGGACTGGGAGGGCTCAGTACCGGGGCCAGCAAGGTCAGGGCTGTGGCTGTACCTGGTATCAGGGAGCTCAGGGAGGTTCCTTCAGGATGGGTGGGGATGCTGGATGTGTTTCCCATGGGGTGTGGGTGCTCACAGACTGGGGGCACTGGTGAAGCTGGGTGCTGGAATTCCTCACCACACCTTAATTTCCCTGCAGTGAAGTGCATCAGAAGCAAAGCAGAGTATTTTGCTGAAAGGCTCTACAAGGCCATGAAGGTGAGTGGATTTCCCCTTCTCTACAGGAACCTCCCAGTGTTGCTGGGATCTGGCCAGAGGAGGGGTCCCCTTGCCACGAGGTGCTGCTGGAGAGAAGGGTGACACAGGTCCATGAAGGCAGGACTTATGTGACCTATGTTACTCCTTCAGACCCAGGGCTGGGTAGAAATCAGATAAAGGGTCCCACATGTGATGGGCTGGGCAGAGTTGCTCAGCCATCCCAGGCTTGATGTGGGGTTGCTCCATTGCAGGGTCTGGGCACCAGAGACAACACGCTGATCCGCATCATGGTGTCCCGCAGCGAGATCGACATGCTGGACATCCGGGAGGTGTTCAGGACCAAGTATGAGAAATCTCTCTACAACATGATAAAGGTAAGGGCTGGGGGTCCCTGCTCATCCTCCAAGCAGCTGCTGGTGCTGCCTCCCTCATGATGCCAGCCCCCCTGGGAGGCTGTGCTGGGTGTCCATCTCTGAGGACAGAGACGCCTCTCATGGCACTACTTGATTCTACCTACTGCATGGTTCTCTGTCTCCATCTGCCTTTCCAGGAGGACACGTCTGGGGAGTACAAGAAAGCTCTGCTGAAGCTGTGTGGAGGGGATGATGAGTAAGACCATCTGTCACCCCTCTTTGTCCCTCTTCACCCCCTTGGTGCTGGGTACAACATCTGGGTCAGAGCCTGGTGAAGCACCTGGACCAGCAGCACCCACCGTGGCTGTGCTTCAGTACAGGAGGCTCTGTGGCCCCTCTACATGACCAGCCACAATGTCATGGTCCCTTCTTGGCACTTGGGAGCCCTGCAGGACAGGGACAAACCCCTGGAGGGAGGATGTTCTGCTGGGGGAAGTTGGGGTTCACCACACATTTCCTCCCATTCCCACCCATCCAGCCCCACAGCAAGCACCTGGCTCCTGCCCCTGTACCCAGTGGATACAAAACCCCATTCATGGAGGAGCAAGACAGGGTGAGGGGGTCTGGTGGCAGGTGCAGGGCCCCAAGGCTCACTGTCCCCCCTGTCCTTGCCCTCCGTTGCAGTGCTGCAGGTGAGTTCTTCCCCGAGGCGGCGCAGGTGGCCTATCGGATGTGGGAGCTTAGTGCGGTCAAAGTAGAGGTCAGCACCCCCAGCCCCCCTGCACCCCCTCTGTGCTGCCTGCCAGCTTGGGACTCCTGGCTGCTCCTGTCGGCCATGGGGCACAGCCAGCCCCACACCTCTGCTCTGTCTCTCGCTCCCTGGCTTCTCTGGATGCCATTCTCTGGTTTTGGGGTACGAGGTTGACAGGATGTAACCGTGGCAGGGCTGGCTGCCTCCCGTGGGCTCCACTAACCCCCTCCTCCCTCTGAGGCCTTCCTCCCTTGGGGCAGTGGGTCCTGCATGTCTCTGCAATGCATCACATGCAGCCCTGGCTCCAGTGCCCACCAAAGAACTCCTGCCCGCTGGGGTAGCCCAGAGCTGGCCAGGGCATGGCTGCAGTATGGGGAGCAGCAACCTGCATGCAGCTGAAGCTCCCACAGAAGGGTGCTTTGGGATGTGCAGAAAATATACCCTGAGCCCTATGTGAACACTGTGAGCATGGAGATGTGTTTGGAGCTGTAAGGACACAGGAGGATAGAACTGTAGGGCAGGAGTGGGCACCCTTTCAGCAACTCCTCTTCTGTCTCTCAGTGACATGGCCAGCCCAGGCTGAGGTGTTCCAGGCTAGGGCAGGCAGGTGTAACACTGGGCAGGACATTCCAGGAACTGTCTGTTGCTTTCTTCTTCCTGCTCTCTGCTAGTCTGGCTATGGTTTGCCCCTAATGGAAGGGGTGACAGTGGTGGGGAGATCCTCACTGATCCCCAGGTGCTTGCACTAACACAGAACCTGCTTTGGCCTCAGCTTGCTGGGTGGCACCTTCCCCCCTCTCCATCTCCCCTTCTCTACATCTCTCCTCTCCATCCCTTCCTCCCTCCCTCCCTCTCGTCTCGAGGGTGAACATAAACCCCTCTCTGCATCCACAGCTGCGAGGAACCGTGCAGCCTGCAGGAGACTTCAACGATGATGGGGACGCACAGGTGCTGAGGAAGGCAATGAAGGGCCTGGGTAAGTGAGAACTGTGAGTTTAGGCCCTTCCTGCTGCTCCTCAACAACTCCTGAGGCAGAAAATCCACCCTGGCCCACACAGGGCTGCATGGAAACACCAGGGGGAATCAAGACAGAGCTGTGGGAGTTCTCCCTTCCCGCCTGCCCAGGTTGTGGGGGTGGCAGTGTGCCCACGGTCACGGGTGACACGGTGACAAAGTGTGGCTCTGCTGTCATTGCAGGTACGGATGAAGGGGCCATCATAGAAGTGGTGACCAGGAGGAGCAACGCCCAGAGGCAACAGATCCTAAAGGCTTACAAGGCTCATTATGGCAGGGTACTGCAACTTCCATCCCACCCTGCTTCCTCCTGCCCACATCCTGCTCCCTGCCACATGGAGATCAGTGCCTCACTGAAAGGAATCCTGCCCAGGGAGCAGTGGGCAGCTCAGCTGGGGCACACTCACCTGCCCTGGCATGATTCCCCCAAGGGAAACAGTTGTCACAGCAGCCTCCCACTCTGGGTGCCCCACCAGCCCAAGTGAGGGTGTCCTTTCCCCTTCACTTGCTCCATCCTCAGCTCCACACGGAGGACTCCAGAGTCAGAATCTCCTCAGAACCACCTGAATATGACAGTTTAGTGACATTAAATTGCCCCAAGGGTTTTCACAGATGTGTACAATCCCTATACACTCCTACCCCTTTTTTCCTCTCATGTTGCCTTAACTGGTCTGTCCCTGCAGAAGCAGCTGGGGACTGAGCCCTCAAACGCTTTTGCAGGACCTGATGGCAGACCTGAAATCCGAACTGTCTGGCAGCTTGGCCAAGCTGATCCTCGGGCTGATGCTGACACCGGCCCAGTACGATGCCAAGCAGCTGAGGAAGGCTGTGGAGGTAATTGTCACACTGCTGGTGGCCCAGGGCTGTCAATGCCCACCGCTTCACATGCCCCAGTGTCTCATCTCCTGTGGAGAAGAAAAGAACACAAAGTACCAGGACAAAGACCTGGTTTGCACTTAAGACTTGCATGCCTCTTTGCAGCCAGCGTGTTCAGCCAGCTGGTAGCCACAGGAGAACCAGGGTAGGGGCAAACCAGTGACATGCACTGCTATCCACCAGTCACACAACTTGGGAGCCCACTAGCAGTGTGCTTGGACACTTCATGTTGATTCCTACCAGCCCTTGGGGCCATTTGCTGATTGTAGACTTTTGCTACATGGTTGACCTGGACCCCTCCTTGCTTGGCACTGCAGGGCAGTGCAATCATGTGCCCATCTGGTGTGGGCCCCTGTAGCACCCACCATGCCACTCTCTTCCAGGGGGCCGGCACAGATGAGAGCGTCCTCATCGAAATCATGGCCACGCGGAACAACCAGGAGATCAGGGCTATCAACGAGGCCTATCAGGAAGGTAGGGCACAGAGGGACAGGGGGAACACCCAGGCTCTGGGCAAAGGTAACACTGTACAAGGCTCTTCTACAGCCCAGGCAAAGTTTTGTCTCTGCGTTGGGTCCATGGCTTGGTGTTGTGAAGGTCTGTTAGTTCCTCCAGCAGAGTGCTGGTCCTCACCTCTCTCCATCTCACCAGCCCCAGCTCTGCCATCAGTGTTTCTTTCCCTGAGAGCTCTTTCACAATGATCCTATTCCCTCTGGAGTACGTAGAACAAGAGGCTGTGCTTATGCTCAGGCCATCAGAGCTGCTGGGGTGATCCCTTCTTCCCTGGATTTGAGCTCAGCAGATGGAGGCATCTGCTTCAGCCATGCTTCCCACGAGAAACACAGGCACATCAGGCACTGGAGGGTGGGAAGCCAAGCTGCAGGGCTCAGCCATTCCTTCTCCACAGCCTATCACAAGACCCTGGAAAGTGACCTGAGCTCTGATACATCGGGGCATTTCAAGAGGATTCTCGTCTCCCTGGCTGTGGTAAGGGCAGTTCTCACTGGGTCTTTTCCTCTGCCTGCCACAGGCAGTGCTGGGGGTCTGGAAGGACAGTGGCTGGAGAAGACAGAGCATCACTGCCTGCCTGGGTAGTGCTGCTGGACTCTGTCTGCCACCCCCTCCCTTGGGGCTCTCCCAGGAGATGTCCCCTCTCCATCTCCATGATTTTTGTATCCAACCACAGGGCAACCGTGATGAAGGACCAGAGAACCACACGCAGGCACAGGAAGATGCCAAGGTAAGACCCATACTCTTATGGACTTTGCATTTAAAAAAAGAAGAGGATGTTGCATGCCCTGGGCTAGGGTCTCTGTAAACTGCAGGGAGAGATGCTAGGTGAAATGACACTCTTAGAAATAAAGCTCCCATTGCTGAAACCCTTGGCTCTGCTGCTCCATGCATGGGGAGAGCAGCCCCAGGGAGTCCCCAGCCAGTGCAGAGCTGCCACTCTGGGGTTCAGTAGCACACACTGATGCTGAAATTTGGCTCTTGAGCTTCAAACATCTTTGGGCTAGTCTGCAGGAGTCCCCTACCTCTGTGATTTGTGCAGGGGGCAGCCCTGACACACTGGGGTGCTCCAAACCTCTGCTGAGCTGTGGTGAGACACAACTGGAAGGGGAAGGCTGAGCAGCCAGAAGCAGTGCAGGGGGCTGTGGGGGCTCATTCCCTGGCTCAGCTCCTGCTCCCAGGAGACCTGTAACCCACAGGCTGTGTTCTCTGACCTCCTGCTCTTCAGGGCCACATCTTTTCTATGAGGCTGGGAAGATCTGTGCAGGGTCAAACCCGAGCTCTTGCTTGGCTGTTCCGTGCCAGCACTGGATGTTCCAGTGCATGGAGAGCATCAGAGCATTCCCAGCAGGGCTGCCACCAGCAGAGGGAGTGGATGCTGTGCTGCCTGTGTCCCTGTCCGTGCACTGCCTGCACCCTGCCACACTCTCTGCCTGTCCCTCTGCCCAGGCACTGCCTGCACCCTGATACACTCTCTGCCTGCACTTCTGCTGATGCCTTTTCAGGGCCACTTAGAAACAGAGGCTAGACAAATTCATGAGAATTAAAAGTGGTTATATTTTATTGAAGGGCTTTCAGGTACATTTAGAGCACACATAGCCCTCCCAGGGGCTACACCCCAAAACGGATGGTGGGTCATGCATTTTCATACTTTTATAAGTTTGGTCCATTTGCATATTGGGAGTTAATCTTTCAATTACAGCTTCAGCTAATGAAGTCATTTACCCAAGTTTGCTCCCCTCCAATTCACTTTTGTTTACATTTCTCAGGGCCAGAGACAGTCAGGTGTCCTTGATTCCCAGGCCTAGAGAGGAATTGTTTTGTCTGACTAAAATGGGAAAGCAGAAGTTGACAGTCTGTATGGAGTTCAGAGTCACACTCTAAAGAATTGCAGGATTACAAATATATGAAAAATATAAAAGCTAAAATCCTAAGGCATCACTGCCCATTCAGTGCCTGCACTCCTGCTGCATGTGCTGCTGCTTACCTCACCCTGCTGCACAGAGAGAGCCAGGGATGACATGCACAGGGACGAGCCAGCCAGGTGGCACCTAACCTGGCACCATGCTGTGTTTTGTCAGCAAAGCTGCCCTTCTCCTCATCCCACTGGCAGAGGTGGGCAGGCTGGTGGGAGCCAGCCTAGACCAGGTAAATATGCTCCAAGAGGAGCAAGAGGCTGGCACCCATGGCTGGGGGGACTCTGTTTGGCCGAAGACCACCCTCCCAAGGTACTGGTGTAGAGGCCATACTGGAGGAGGACACAGGTCCTGCTCGTGGAGAAGCAGGGTTACCTGGGACAGGTAGCTTTAAGGGATTTTGCTAGACTTCCCTTGCTTTGTCAGGGAACCATAAAGGTTGAGCAGCACCTTCTGACCCTGTTGTCTTCCTGTCTCTCTCTCTCCACCAGGTTGTTGCTGAGACCCTGGTGAGTGCCTGCCCTTTCGCTCCTCACCCTTCTGCATGTTTGAAGGGGTGTTGCCATCCTGGGGTGCAGGGCTGGAGCTGGGAATTGCAGACCCACAAGCCAGGCATTTCTGACCACACGAGCTGTGCTCTCTGGCTTGGTATTCTGGTGTCCTTGCATCAGGATAGGGGATAAGGGGACAGATGGGACCTGCAATGAGAGCATTTCCCTGTAGTATGGGGCAGGAGAGGGAGAAAGACCCCTGCACTGCCCTTGGGGACCAAGCCTGCATGCAGGACCCATGTTCCAGGCAGTGTGGGACTCAGGGCTGGCTTTCCTGGCTCCCCAAAAGTGGGAATTGGGGAAGGGGTGACTTTATTCTGCAGAAGCCTAAAGGATGAGATGAGCACAGCTTTTCACTGATGCCCACAGAGGAATGGCAGCTGTTTCATTCATGGGCAGCATCACTGTCCTCCAGGGTGGCTTCTGTGTCTGGCAGCCCTGAATTTCCTCTTCAGGTGGTGTTGGTAACACCTGAAACATCCTCCACAAAGGACAAAAAAGTCTTAACCATGAGCACTGCAGAGCTTTTTCCATAAAAACTTGAAAATGTACTTTCTTAATCTGTGAGTGTGTAGCTTCACATCCGTGCAAAGGAAATGCCATTTTTAGGGGGAAAACATCCCCAGCAATTTCTCTGCTCATAAAAGGTGACTCTCTTTACAAAAGGGTTTCCAGTCAGGACTGGCTGTCCCAGCAAGAGCTGTTGACACCTGTGTCCCTCTCTGCTATGTCCATCTCTCTGCCTCCCTCTTCATTCTTTGCTCTCTCGTAGAAACTCGCTGATGTCTCCAGCAACGACTCCAGTGACTCCCTGGAGACCCGATTCCTCAGCATCCTCTGCACCCGCAGCTACCCCCACCTCCGCAGAGGTAGGATCAGATTTCTCCATCAGCTGCAACACAAATGCTTGGATTTGGGCTGGAGGGGAGGTGGGGAGATGGGATCCTCTCAAGGCAGAGGTTGAGCCCTGTCTCCCCAGCCATGGTGGGGAGGAGGCAGTGGGAAGACCTGGCATGGCCTGGCATTTCAGGTGACTTGTTGAAGTCACTCAAGCCTGCTCTGGTCCCACCTGGCCCAGAAGTCACAGCTGAGGCTCGAGTCTCCTGGGTGCCCAGGGCTGGGATGGAACAGCTCAGCAATGATCCTTTCCTCTCCCCCATCCCCAGTGTTCCAGGAGTTCATCAAAATGACCAACCACGACGTGGAGCACGCCATCAAGAAGCGGATGTCGGGAGATGTGAGGGATGCCTTCGTGGCCATCGGTCAGTGCTCCCTTCAGCTGTCACTGCCAAGGCAGTGTGGCAGCAGATTCCTGCTGCCCTTGGGCCATGGAAACTCCCAGTGGGGCATGAGTTGGGGCACCTGCAGAGTCCCTAGAGAGGGCCAGGCCTACACCCTTGTACGAAGGCACAGTGGTGCCACAGCTCCTTTCTGTGCTATGTCCCCTGGGTGCCAGGAACCCACTTTCTGTCCCCTCTGTGTGTTGCAGTCCGGAGTGTGAAGAACAAGCCAGCTTTCTTTGCTGACAAGCTCTACAAGTCCATGAAGGTGAGGACAGACCCTCCTGGGGCTGGGCTGTGGGACAGGGCTGGGCTGGGTTTCTTTGGGACTCTGCTTTAACCCCCAGAAAGGGATGGGGTTTGTCCTCTGGCTGTCCCTGAGGGAGTGAGGAGGGCTGACCATAAACCAACACCTGGGGTTATCAGATGTGTCTGACTGATGTCTTGCTGGCAGCAAGTCCAGCATATGTCCAAGGAGAGATCATAGAACAGTTAGGGTTGGAAGGGACCTTAAAAGGTCATCTAGACCAATTCCCTGCAATAAGCAGGGACATGCTCAAGACTGCTTAAGGCTCCATCCAACCTAGCTGTGAATGTTTCCACAGAGTGGAGATCCACCACCTTTCTGGGCAACTTGTGCCAGTTCCACCACTTACATTGTAAAAAATTTCTTCCTTGTAACTAGTCTGAATCTTCTCTTTTAACTTAAAACCGTCACCCCTTGTTCTATCACTACAGACCCAGATAAAAAGTTTGTCCCCATCTTTCTAAAGCCCGTTTCAAGTATTAAAAGACTGCAGTAAGGTCTCTCCAGAGCATTCTCTTCTTCAGGCTGAACAACTCCAGTTCCCTTAGCCGTTCCTCACAGGAAGGTGTTCCAGCCTCATTTTTGTGGCCTTCCTGTGGGCCTGGCCCCCAGCTTGGACTGTGCTGGAGATGCCAGGAGCATCTGTGAGCTCCAGTCCCTACAGGGCTTTTTATTCAATATCCCCTTTGCAGGGTGCTGGCACAGATGAGAGGACCCTGACCCGCATCATGATTTCTCGAAGCGAGATTGACCTGTTCAACATCCGGGGCGAATTTATAGACCTGTTTGACAAATCTCTGCACCACATGATTGAGGTGAGAGGACAGGGACATCCCTTCCTGGCTCATCACTTTGTCTGGCTGAGCCCTGGCCCTGAGTCCTGAGGGGACCTGAGCCATGAGCAGCACAAGGGCTGAGCATCACCTGAGGAGGGGAAACCTGGTCCCAGTGTTGGCTGGTCTGGCTGTAGAGAGGATGTGCTGGCATCTTCCACTGCTGCAGGGATACCTGCAGGGTGTCCAGGACACAGAGCTGTGCCTTCCCTGTGCCCAGCACCTTGAACCAGGCTTCCCCAGGGCTGGTTCTCTGACATGGCTTTTCCTCTTGCAGAAGGACACCTCTGGTGACTACCGCAAGGCTCTGCTGGTCCTGTGTGGCGGGGAGGACTAGGTGGCAGCTGGGGCCCTTTGTGTCTGAGCCAGCACACAGCCACTGCCTTGATGTCACCGCAGCTTCGGGGGCTTCAGGGGACACTCAGTCCCCTCCAGAGAAAACTCACTTTGCGCTGGAAAGCAGCACCACATTGCAAGCGGGGGAGTCTCGGGGAGGGGAGCAGAGGGGTCTGGGTAGGGAGATTGTCTGTCTTGAAGCAAAATAATTCATACCCGAACACGCCACTAAACCAAGGAATTTACCCAGATGGAAAAGACAATTTTAAATCTGATAAATAAAACCTCACTGTTGCTGACCCTGGGGCGAGAGCAGTTGACTTACGGCGGCAGGCTTGGGTGGGACTGAGAAGCCTTGGTGTCTCCTTGCTCCCACAGGCAAACGGGGGTAAGAGCCCAGCCCCAGCTCCAGGGAGGGCCCTGAAGACACCACAAAACCTCTCTGAGCAATGCTTCTACTGAGAAAGGGGCTGAAAATGCATGTGGGGCTGGCAGCAGTGCAGGGACTTCACCAAGAGCTGCACTTCATGCCTCTGAAAATCCCCAGCAGGGTTCATGCCGTTGTGTGGATGATGCTTTCATAAACCAGAGATACAAATCAGACTTGATGGCATCCACCCGTCCTCACACGCGGTTTCCTGTGCTTTCAAGCTGCTGAAGAAGCAGTCGAAACGCACATGCCATAGAGGCTACACCCCCAAACAGTTTGTTTGCATTTCCCCCAACACTCAGGAGAAAAGAACTGGAATTTCCAAAAGCGGGAAATTCCAGCACTTTCAATTGTTTCCAAGTCAGAACAAAAAGTTGTGAATTCCCTAGTCTTCCTTGGAACAGCTGGGTGAGGAAAGCTTCACCTTCAAAATATCAAAGCAGTGTTAGGAATAATAATGCAATATTATTACAACACTTCAAAACCAGCTGAGGTCAAGAAGCAGCAACATGTAGAGACAAACCAAGGAAGCTGAAACAACTCAGCTGGGTATTATCCCACTAAAAATTCCCTTGATGCCTTCCTGTAAAACATCCCCTTGTAACAAAACAACCTTTCTTGACGGAGAACAGTCTGGTTAAAGCTTTTTCACCCTCCCCATACTTCCCATAGAGATTTGGGTTCCTCTGTCTATTCCCTGTGTGTAAGAAGGATTGGGTATCACTGTCCAGACAGCATCTGGGGGGCTCAACATAGCCCACACCTGCAGAAGGCCATGGGTCACCTGCTTGGCCAGGAACCTGCAAAGACTCTGAGCAGCTGCAGAAGTTGTTTTGAAGGGAGGATGTAACCCCAATCTTCATCTGCCAGTCTCTTCCTGTGGCTCCACACTGCAGCTCCGAGTTTTGCAGCAGAGCCTTCTGGAGACGAGAGTGGCACAGAGACTGCAGGGAGCAGGGCTGGCCACCTCCCTGCAGCTGGGAACCAGGCTCAGGAGTGAGGAAGGCCCAAGGAAGTTCTGAGGCTTGGGTGACAGCCCATCACCCCTGGGAGAGCCAGATTTGAGGCAGCAGAGCCCTGTTCCTCCTGAGCAAGGGGAAACCCTGCTCGGCATTAGCACAGGGCCACGACACGTGAGCCATCATTTCCTTCATTCTTGTTGCCAAAGCAGATGCTCCAGGGGGGCATGTTCCCTGGGCACACGTGTAAACACTCCAGTGAATTTTCTGGCTGTACCACAATTGCTATAAACCAATGGACAGGGATTTCACCACCCACAGTCTAGATGCCTTGGAGTGGCACAGGACCCCAAGTCAGTCCCTCAGGACCAGTCCCCATCCCAGCTCAGGGTGATGCCACCATCAGGAGGACTGGCTGACTAGAGCACATTGGTCCCAAGGCCAGGAATTTCCCTGGCACCTGCTGCAGGCTGCTCCTACAATGCAGACAAGATAGCAGAGTCACACAATGTTTGGGGAGAGGAAGGGAGAGTGAGATGGGGTTTCTTCTTTGAGCAACTCCCTGTTCTGTAAAAGTCCTGCAGCCAAAAAGCCTCTGCCTTTCCCCGGTGCCACAGTAATTCATCTCCTGCAGCAGCTGCTGTTTCAGCTGGAGCTGAAAACAGCTGGTGGTATTTTAATTGCTGCAAACACTCAGCACAGTCAGTACTCCATTTGAGCACACAAGATTTCAGCACGTGCCCCATGCTGGGTTTGGGTCTGCCCTACAAAGAACCACAGACTGCCTGAGCTCAGCAGAGCTACCTATCCTAAGGGAGTACCAGGAAGATGACCGGATCTTGGGAAGCACTAGCATGGCCTCTGGGACTAATTCAAAAAGCAGCATCATCCCTATCCCTGTAGCACCGAGTCTCCAGTGAAAATACATTTCATAACACCACTGTCCAGGAACACCTCTGCTCCCTCCGCTGGCCCCAACCCACCCAATCGAGAGCAGTCGGTGACAAATCTCATGCCTAATCTCTGTAATCAACAAGGAGGTGAGCATTTCAGGGAAGGCTAGGAAGGGAAGGGGGGAAAATTAGCAAGGCTGTGAGCAGGCTAAGGGCTGGAGGCAGGTCCATGCTGGCCATCCACACTTTAGCTTTCAGGGCTACTGCAGGGAAGGGTCTGGGGTTTACACTTTACACATTGACCAACAATGTCAGGGGCAAGGGCTCTCTTCCAGGCAAAGCCAAGGCCAGATTTCACAGGTTGCAACATCCAGAAAACCCCACAACCCATGTTTGTGGCACAGAGAGGGCCGGATCTTTGCTCTGAGTCAGCCACTGCAGATTCTTTGTCGCCAGCCCCTGGAGAGGAGGGGCCACAGAAGCAGATGGGATGTTGGTCTTAATCCCTAACACAAAGCTAGCCACTTCCATCCCAGCGGCTGCCCTCCCCTTCCTCTGAGGGGAGAAACCCAGCCTTCAGTCTTGGGAGGTGGTGAGCTGGGGCTGGAGAAACAGCTGAGCTCTCCAGGACTGTTCTCATATCTCTGGAGCAGCTCTACAGGACACAGTGACTGAGCCCTGCTCTCAGGCATTACAACTGGATGAGACACGGCCTGGGGAGAGAGGAAGAGGGAAAATCCCCTCTGTGCCTATTGCTGGTTGTGTACATTGAGACTCCAAATGATTCAAAGCTTAAAGCATACAAGGAAATCCTCTGAGCAATCCCAGACCTGGTTCCCAGAGGTTTTGGCCCTATGGGACTGCATCAGGTCCCACCACAACTGATGCCCTGCTGATGTGGAGGAGGGACAGGATGGCGGGAGGTGGTGATCTCCTGAGAAATGGGTGACCCTGAGTCCAGCCTCACATGCCAGAGGCAGAGGAAGAAGGGAGCCCTCCTTCAGTGAGAGGGTAAACCCAGCAAAGTGAGTGCAGCCCAACATCCCTGGAAAGCCAGAGTGTGATCCAGCCCCCTGTGAAGGCAGAGTGCTGCAGAGGCTTGGTGAAGCAGGAATGCTCCCCAATACCTCCCTTCTCTCCTATCTTGATCTCTTCTACACTCCCTTCTGTCCTCTCAGCAGCCAACTATCCCAGGCTCCCTCCCCTACCTCTCCGTTGCCCTCCATCCCAGAGCCCTCCCATCCTGCCAGGTTAATTTGAGTTTCTGATTTGCATAAGCAGCAGATCACAATGTTCTGGAAATCCCCTCCTGCAGCCAGAGCTTCCTCCCCACTCTCACAGCGTCATTGTTGGCCTTCTGCTTCCTTTTGCTGCTGGAGCACCAGGACACATCTGACCGGCACAGCACCAACTGCAGGTCCCAGATGCTGCTGCCAAGGGGAACCACTGGCAGCTCCCTGCAGAGCTGAGCCCACGAGTGGCCCTGGAATGCTGTGCCAAACCAGCTGCATCTGCTGCCTGCTCTGCTCCCGCCTTGCTCCAGGGCCAGCTCCAGGCACAGACACCCACGACAGCCAGGTTCTGGCCCCACTGCCCCATCAGGGGTCATGTGAGCTCCAATTGCCCAGCAGCACAGAGGGAAAGGGGGATTTTTTTGTGCAATAAGAGCTGTTGGGCCAATGCCACTTTGAATTCACACCACTGGGCCCACCCTGCTCAGTCTGGAGTGGGATCAACTTGAAGGAAGCCAGACCTGATTTGAGACAAGCAGGACCTGAGGACAGGGGAGTTCGACCACCTCCCATCCACAGCCTGTGTTCCTTCTCAGCCCATTTCCCACAGCACAGCAGAAGTCAGGGCACATTCACATAAGTAAACTGCAACTGAAGGTGCTGAACCCAACTCTTGTTGCAAAAAAAAAACCCTAGTGTGTCAACGTGTCAGCTGTGAACACACGCTCACAGCCACACAGGCGTGCTCATAAACCACCACTGCCATCAGGGGAGTTTTCTCCCTTGGGAGCATGGCGGGACCAAAGGAATGAGGAAGGACCAAAAGCCTTTCATTTTCATAGTGAAATTCATGCTGGTGTTTGGGCCAGCTTGAGCTGGCAACCTCAGGTAAAAACACAAAGAGCATCTGGCTAGAGAGGTGGAGAGGTACCGAGTGAGGGTGTGTCATCCACAGGTTCCCAGGTGCAGGCAGACCCCAGACCCACAGCTCCTCACCCTCCTGCCCAGCACTCACACTCCTGCAATTCAAACCAGATGGACCAAAGCTGGGCCCTCTTGAGGTGTTGCAGCTCACACCTGGCAAGTGTAGACCAAACACCCTGCCAGGTACAACTGTACCTGCTGGCAAGGAGCTGGGGAGTTGGAATCAGCCTCTATAAAATAGAAACATTTAAAGCCTTGGTGTTTATTCCAGCACCAGCTGGCTCCAGCCTTGGTTCTGACCTCCAGTTTTCCTGGTGGATGGTTTCCAGGGATTCTCTGCAACTCAGGAAAACTATCACCTGTGCACCTCCATCAACAGACCCAGCTCTTCCCTGCTCCCCCAGGAAGATGCATCCTGTTCTGACTCCAGATAGGGACAAGGATGAGATGGAAATACACATGCAACAACAATGCCTCTTGCCCGATGCAGCAGTTTCTCTTAGGAAAAGCACATGTTTGCAATCCCAGTGAAGTTGCCCAGAAACCAGGCAAGGAAAATGATGTAACAAGGTTCTTCAGTTATCCAAAAGTGAATCACAGCCTCCAAAACAGCTCCCCCCACCCCTTTTTGCTGACTAATACCTGACACGGTACACGGGCCCCTGGGAGGAACAGCACAGGAGAGCCCTTTAAGTGGTGCCTGGCTCCCTATCAAAACCACACAGAGGCTGTCTGGGACCTCCATCATGGGGAATTCCCCTTCTCCATGCCTAAAAGTAAGCTCAGCTGGGCCAGCCTTCCTGCATTTGGGGATCGCAGGCACAGAGCTCCTGCTCTGAAGGGCTCTCACTCCCCCCCACTCCCTCCAGGACTCAGCTCGGTGAGTAGCACACTGATTTTTTTTGGTGCGAGAGCTCCCGGGATGGAATGAAGGGAAGGCAAGCAGCTTTTGGGGTGCTGCAAAACCAAACCACCCCTTTTGCTCCTCAGAGAAATAAGCAGGATTTCATTATTTCACGTAGGCTGAAGCATTAATTTATAACCAAGGTGTTTTCTGGTTCTGCGGGACTGCATTTAGCTTTGAAGACAGGTTTTCTGAGGGTTTCTAGAACAGCACTGGGCTTCTCGTTGGGGTAAAACAAGACTTTCAGGGAACAAAAGGGACAATGTTGGGCACTTGTGGGGTCCTTCTCTCTCATCCCCAGCTGAGACTTCAGACACAAGCACAAAGAGCACATCAGGGTCCCATCAGTGCTGAGCTCTCATAACCCAGCCAGGCTGCCAGGGTGATGTCCTGCTGCCAGCAAAGGGCACTCAGGAAAAGGAGTTTCTGGGGTTTTAATTTCTATGACCCAAAACATAAAATTCCCAAGGAGTGGTGGAGCTGTGTGAATCCAGCGGAGTAAGAAGCCAGGACTGGGGCAGCTGGAAACAGTTTGATCTCTAGTGGAGGACCTTGATGAACTCAGCATCAGGTCACCTATGGAGGACGTGTCTGGAGTACAGGCAAAGAGCAGCACAGCTTACAGCCGGATATCTTCACTCCTGGTTTATTGCTTTTATTTACACATGTATTTAATGAAAACCCACCACCTTCTCTCTGTGGCAAATCCAACAGAAGAAAGAAAATAAATCAGGTAACTTTTGAGTGAGTCCTGAAGAGTGAACCCAGCTGTTGCCTGTGCTTGGTGCTCCTCTGGCTGATTTCAGTGGTTCACCACAGCACAATTCCAGCAGCAGCACAGAGGAAAAGGATCCCTGGAATACAGGCTTCGATTAGAGAGTGGAATTTCCTCACTTAAACATTAACTCGGCGGCTCGGTGGGGAATTCTCCCTGCCTCAGAGAAACGTCAGCCTCAGCCGGCTGGCAGTACCACCCTCTTCCTTCCCGGGCCGAGGCCACCAGAGCGCTTCAGCACAGCCTCCCCTCAGCCATTGCTCCTCACGCCGGGGGTACACGAGGAGCCCCCCTCGGCCCCGCCATTTTGTGTCTGCACACGCCGGGGGAGCGGCTGAACGGCTCGGCCTCGCCACTCTCCTACGAGAGCAACCTCCCGCAGGAAGAAGTCGCAGACCGGCTGATGCCGCTCCTCAAAGCCCCACTAAGCCGGGCGAGACCCCGGTGCAGCCCCAAGGAACCCACAGGAGACAGAAAGAAGGACAACAGCCCCGCCATGACGAGCACCATCTCCACTACTTCCCGGCCCTCCCATTTATAGCCCCCGCCGCGCGCCCATTGGCTGTGCCGCCTGTCAGTCAGGCTGGGAATTTCCCGGGGGCGGATCCAGCTGTGGCGGTGCTGGTGGCGGAGCGGAGGGACCCGGACCGAGACCCCGATCCCAACCCCAGTCGCGATCCAAACCCCGATCCCGATCCCGGCGGCAGCCCCGCCGTGGGGCGCACGGCAGGTGAGCTCGGAGCGCTGCGGGCCCCCCGGGCGCCCTCGCAGACAGGAGCCCTGCCCGAGGCACCGGGGTCTTACGGGGTACCGGGGTCGTGCCGCCACAGCCAAGGGGGCCAGGCCGGAGGGAGCTGCCGGGATCGGGGCCGCGCGTTGTCCGTGTCTGGCCGGCTCCCGGGCCGCTCGGGTGGCCGCGGTGAGACCCCGGAGGGGGCTGGGGCTGCGCCGTGCCCCGGGGATTTGCCCCGGAGCCGCCCGGTGTCGCAGGCTGTCGCGCTAATCGTGCCGTGCCTCAGTTTCCCCTCTCCCGGCCAGGGCGGGGGCTGCCGCCGCCCTCCTCTCCCCCATCCCCGGGGACGGGCTGGCGTCTGCGTGCCCGGGGGGGCCGAGGAGACTCGCTGGAGTGCGGGTGGGGGTCTCGCTCCTCCCTCGGCCCGCCGTGCACAACCCCGGCGTTTTCCCGGGCGCACACATCTGCCTCCCGACCCTCCCGGGCAGGGCCGGTTCGTGTGCCCCCTCCGGGAGGGGCTGGGGCGGCCATGGCCTCAAGGACTCTCCTGTCCATGCTGTTTTCCTTTCCCTTTGACTTTTTCCCTCTGATCCAACCGTGTGTGTCCGCATCGGATGCTGATCCAGAGGCTGGAATAGCTGGAGCAGGGATGGCAGCATCCTCCTCTTGGGAGCCAGGCACAGCTTGTATCCTCCTTTCTCCTCCCTCACCGAGGTCAGAGAGAAGAATATAGAAAAGACGCTGTCTGTCACTACTGTTTTTATGTGAGAATAGCTTCAGGTGGGACTCATGGGGTGTCCCTGGCATGCAGGTTGCCCCCTGTATCAAGCCAAATGCAATCTTTTCCCTTGAGCTGGTTATTCCCATCACTTGGATGGGTTATTCCCATCACTTGGGTGGGTTATTCCCAACACTTGGGGAAATGGAAGCTGTTGTGCTGCCCCAAGCTATTTTGGAGTGCACATTTCATGGAGAGCACTGTCAGCTGAAGCGTTCCAGAGATTGGACTTGGGTCGCTGGGATGAATTCTGGAGACAGGAAGGCTCCAACTGGGCACGTCCTTGAGAGCTGTCTCTGTGGTGAGGTGAAGTAAGCAACAAGAAAACAGGAGAGGCTTTTTGCTGCCTTTGGCATCATTCCTGGTTCTGCAAGAAATCCCACAACACCCTTTCGCCAGGCAGATCTATTTAGCACGGGGCCGTGGGTTGTTGCTTGCCAGCAGCTGATACAAAACTCTGGTGGGTGGAGGAAACTGAACTATCTACTCTTGTGGCATTGCAGATTTTGTTTTAAAGCAGCAGTTCTTACACTTTGGGTGGCACTTTACTGCTGTAGCTTTGTGATACAGCTATCTGCTGCCAGCTTGGTTGTTGCCAGCTGAAGCACACCAAGCTGGACAGGAGAAGCTTGAAAGCAAGAAAAAAGCTACAAGGAAAGGGGTGGCTGTGCCTTGTTCTGCTTTGGAGTGCTGTGACAAGCAGCCATGATGCTGCTGAGCTCTGCAGGGAGAAGTGGAGCAGGCAGAATGAGCCAGATGTCTTTGCAGCAGAAGATGGGGTTTTGCATGAATCCCCCTCCCATGCTGCCAGGAGAGCACCACCACCATGCCTGGCTGTGTGTCCTGCCTGCACTGAAGCTTGGGCCCATCCCGAGGAGCTCTGCAGCTGTGTGTGGCTACCTGTGTTTGTAAACCTGTCAGACCCAGGGAAATGCTTTATTTTCTTTGTCAGTAGCCTCATCAGAAGCAGGTTGTTTCATGAAACATCTTCAGGAGGTGGGTTTTTGAGGGAAGAGTGAGATTTCTGACTGGGGGACATCTTTAATATCTGCTGTGTTTTGGGTAGGGCTCTTACCTTTGCCACCCTTTGTGGTTAAACTGGCTGGAAAGGAACACACTGCAAGTGGAGGTTCAGACCTTTCCCTTTGAGACCTGAGCCTTGCAATGCCTGCTTTCCTCTTCTTATATTACTTCCAGCCCAGTGGACCATACTGCCCAAAAAGTCTCGTTATTGCTGCCTCCTAAACCCAACTCTACTTTTGGTTTCCTGCAAATGACACCAGTCCAGCAGTCCAGGAATGGTTTTCCCTTGTCTGGGAGACTGCTGGAGACCTGTAGAAGAAAACCAGTCTGAGGGCTGCAGTGTTTTCCAGTAAAAGGATCAACAAGCAAACAAAAAAGGTCATTCCATGGTATCTATCTGAGTGGGTTTTGCTTTCTGTCTGAGGAGGCTTGCTGGGGACCCAGCAGCCTCAATCATGGGAAAATTATGCTGGCAGCCTGCAGGGATTTGCTTTCACCTCCTGTGATCTTGGTGCGGAGGAGGCTTCCTGTGACTGCTGTGCACCAGAGTAAGGAAAACCCCCGTCTCCTTAGGGCTGGGCTTCACAGGATGGGAATTGAAGGGCTGCCAAGCCTGCAGCTCTGGGAGGCTGCTCCCCACCCTGGGGACACTGCCCAAAGCAAACCCCCAGCAGTGCCAGCCCCTCCTGCACAGGCTTGACATCCTAAGCCTTGGTATCTTCAGTGTTCAGTAATTTTGAAGTAGGAATCATGTCCTTCTGCCACTTCTGCATGGCTGGTACACTGATGGCTGGGTCAGTGGTGCATGTTGTTCTGGGTGACAGCAGTGACAGCTCCAGCTCACTCCCAAGCCACAGCACAGCTATTTAAACACCACTCTGCTTTCATCTTTGCCCGTGAGTCTCCCCTGCCCACTCACACTCTCATTCTCTACTTTTGCTGAGTTGCCATAAAAATTTGCTACCGAAAGGTCTTGGTGACCCGCGTGGAACCAGCAATGCCCACAGGTGCCTGTCTGGCAATCTCTGACAGGGGCTGGGCATGGAGCCAGCGAGCTGCAGCCAGGCAACCATGGTCCGAGCCTGGCCCTCAGGCCCCAGGGCTGTGAAATACTGTCAGATCACCTTCAGAACTGTTGGCTGGCAAAGAGGGAAGTGTTTTCTGGTGGTTTGGTGGTTTCTGCTGGAGTCTGTGGTAGTCATGTTTTCTTTGAGTATCTAACCACTGTTAGGTGCTGGTACATGGTCCCCTCCCTCCTTTCCTCATGTTTTTATTGAAATTAGTTTTTTCACTGTAAATCTCACCCGTCAGAACTCTTGAGGGGAAAAAAACACAACAAAGACTGGGATCAGTGACTTCGTCTCTGGTCGCCAGGGTGACCTCTCTGTTCAGCAGCTCCTTGCAGAAATTGCACTGTGCCTCCACTCCAGGAAAATCCACCCTGTCCCCAGTGGTGGCTTGCAGTGCTGTGGAAACCCCTCCCTCTTGCTGGCTATTGTTTGCTGGTGAATTTGTGGCTGGTCTGTGCTTCGGTCAGCTGGAGATAGTCCAGTTCCTCTCTGCAGCTGTTGTTTGAAAACAACTCCTGTGGTCTCTTTGCTACAATCTCCCTGATAGCGTACAGACCTTGAGTAGAAAAGTTCTTGATAGAATCTTAAAAATAGGGAGTATCAGAGGGAATACCTGTGGCTCCATCCATCTGGGAGAATACAGGATCACTATGAGTGAGCTCTGCTGTTTGGCAGGGTAGTCAGTGCAGCTGGACTCTGAGGAGTTCCTGCAGGGGTGCAAAGGGGACAGGTACCTCCCACATGCTATGGGACAAGGCAAAAACCCTCCAGGTTTGGGATCTGGCATTAAGAGAATGAGGACTGATATTTCAGGCTGCTTCCAAGCCACGTGGGGAGGGCAGGCTCTTCCCTTTTCTTCTTTCTCTCTACCTTCCCTGACACATACCTGGGCTCATCCCAGTGCAGGGCACTGATGCCCCACAAGATGGTCACTGCGGGGTGGGTTTGGTACCCAGCTCCTTCCAGAGCCCCAGGTCTGGTGCAGCATGTGGTGACTGGACAGCAGTGAGAAGCAGGCTCGAGTCCCCAGCAAGCCTGTGACACCATCCCCATCCTCTGCCAGGTAGCATGGCCACAGGTGATGGCATTTCCCAGCCACGAGGGTCCCACTGGGCTGTGTGCTGGGCTTATCCAACCTGACCTTGATCACTCCCAGGGATGGGGCACCCACAGCTGCTCTGGGCAGCCTGTTCTGGTAATTGCAGTAAATAATCTCTCCCTAATACCTAATCCAAACCTGCCCTCTATTTAAGACTGACTGTGACAGTGCTGACATTGCTGGGACCCACAGCTTGGAAATGGCCCTGGTTCTTCCACAGCTTCCTGTCAGCTGCTCTGGGCTCCAGGAATAGCCTCTCCTCAGCTCACCCCAAACCACCACAGTTGGGCAGTTCCAGCTGCTTGGGACAAGGTCACCAGTTCCGAATAAAGGGGCCAGAGACAACGGGGGGTTTGGCAGCACCCACAGAGCAGGAGGATGATGAGACACACCTTAGCAGCGTCCTGCTAAGGGCAGTCCCAATTCTCTGTCACTGAGGCAGGCATTAATTGCTGCTCCAGTTGTGGATGCTGCCAGGTAGCAGTTGTCATCTGGAAAGTCCCTGCTACTCCCTGGCAGGCAGGTCATCCAAATTGGAGATCAGCCTGGATCACACATGGCATGAGCATTAGTCTGAAGTTGACATAGTTTCGGGTATGGGCTACCCCCTTCCCCTTTCTAAATGCCTCCTCTCAGCCCCCTCCTGCTTACCAGCTGTCTTGGCTGGGAGAAGAGCCCTTTGGGGTGCTCCTGTTGTGCCCCCAGGCAGCATCCCAGCTTCAGCTGGCACCAGGACCTTCTCAGCTGCTGCTGTGCTCCATGTCCTAAGAAGCTGGCATCAGAGGGGACAGTTCTGATAAGTTGTGCTGTGATTCACGGCAGCTGCTTTATCCCCCCAGGAGATGGGTGAGACCTGGAGTCAGGATCCTGCCCCAGCTGTCCCCAGGCCAGACTTCAACAAGGGGGAGACCTTAGGCCACCCACAAGTGCAAAGAATTGGAAAAGCACATAGCATAGTGCTTACTGGTGTTTTGTCTTCTTGGGCTTTGCTCCCAGCCCAGCACATGCCCAGATGTTTCCTGTGCCCAGTTCAGGAAGCTATGCCGATGGCAGCCGGTTTTTCTGGCTGAGGAGGAGAACAGAGTGAGTCCCTGCCTGGCTCCTGGGGCTCATCTCCCAATACAGCCCAAACATCCCCGCAGCTGCTGGTTAAGGCTTTTGGAGTTGCAGACACTGCTCCTCTCCAAACAGCTCCTCACAAGCCTTTATGCACCCCAGAAATCACATATGTTGGGCAGGATGCCCAGGTTTGCTCTGCTGTGGGTGAATGCTCCTGGTCTGTGTCTCCATCTCTCCTGGGATGCAGCAGCCAGGGGTTGCAGCCTTCTCTATGACTCCAGTGCCCTGGGTGAGATTTAGCCCCGAGTGGGGCTGCTGGTGATGCCTCCTCGTGTGACAGTTCTCATGGCTGTGAGTCACCCTGACATGTTCGCCCCGAGCAAGGCTGGAGGGGGAAGTGCCTTCACCTGGGTCACTTGTTGGCTGGCTGGCAAGCAGTAAGACACCAGCACAGCACCCTAGACCCCCATACGGTTGGGACCAGGGGACTGTGGCACCATCTGGAGCCGGAGGAAGGTGACACCATGCTCCATTGCCTTGCAGGGATGCCTGGCTGGGAGGTAGGCGACTGAACAGCAGGCATGGAGGGGAGAGGACCCTATCATATCTATGACCCTGGTGGGGGCTCAGAGGAGAATGGATGCACGGCCTTGGAGCGGCTGGTGGAGGAGAACGCCCGGCTGAAGGAGAAGATGCAAGGGATCAAGTCTATCGGTAACTGCTGTATGCCAAGGGGATGAGATTTGCCTTTGGGGCAGCCCAGCCTGTGCCCACAAAGCCAGGGGTTTCTTGCTTGGTTGAGGAAGGGTGTTGGTAAAAGCTGGGGGTCTTGGCACTGGGTGAGCAGCAAAGCTGTCTCTCTCCTGGAGGGTTGAGCACGATGTCTGAGCTTTTTCACATGGCGATGCAGAGGGAGCAAGCATTTTGCTGAACTTCTGGGGTGTTTGGTAGTAGAATAAATGGCTGGAAAGAAAAAACAAGTGCTGAAGCAAGGACAGCTCCTTGGAGTACATGGGTGCTGGGAGCTCTTGTGCTTTTGATGAAAATCCCCACCTCCGGCAAGCCCTGTTTGGGCCAAGGGCTTTTCCCAGGTGTTTCTCAAGGAACGTGATGTTGACTGCTCCCTGCGACAGCAGGAACATGCCAGTGTTGAAATGTTCCAGCTGAGTTGGGCCACCCTCTTTCTTCTCCCTGTCAGCCTTCCCCCGCTGCCACCCCCAGTTTTGCTTTCTGTCTCGTGAGCTAGCTTCCTCCTTTGAGTCCTGCTTCTGCAGCTGAATTTCCACCTGCCTCGTGATTCCCCTTGTGTCACCATGCCCTTACCTGGGACAGGGACTCACTGGTGTGACAGCAGCCTCCTCTCATCGGGAGAGGATTGCATTGTTTGTGCCAGACCCCAAAGTGGGGAAGTTGGATCTGTAAGTCCATCACCCAGGCTTAAATTTGTCTGAATTCTGAGAAGCAGAGGAGACCTCTGAGAGCCAGAGTGGTGTCTTCTGCCTCCTGTAACCAGTCCTCTGTGTGTCAGCATGAGGACCTCTGAAACCAGCGGGCCGCTGATCCAGCTTTGCTATTGGATTTATCCCAGAATAGTTGTTTCCAGATAAAGAAGGACTATTGTGGGCACTGCTCCAGCCAGACAGGTGTTTTGGCGGATGGGGCCAGTGCAGGACAGGTCCTTGGGGAAGGAGGCTGAGCATCCTTCTGTTTCCCTCAACAGGAGAGCTTCTGGAGGAGTCCCAGGTCGAGGCATCCAAGCTGCGGCAGAAGGCAGAGGACCTCGTGAAGGACAACAAAATGCTGATTGGATCATCTTCCTTGGAGAACTTGGTGGAAACTGGAGGTAGGAGATGTGAGGCTCATGGGGGAGGAGAAACCTGATGTTTCAGAATCCTGAGCTTGGGGGAAGGGAAAGGCTGTGCAAGAGACTTTAATGAGGTCCCTTACAGCCGTGTCATCTCTGGAGTATATCAAGCTACTGCCATCCTCCTGCTAAAAGGAGATTTCTGTCCCATCCCCATAGGTGGGGTAGAAATCATCCATCAGTGCCTGTCCTCGCAGGGATCTGCTGTCTGCATCCCTGTGCTAGGTGGAGAGAGGCCCTGCTCTCCAAAAGGCTCATGGCTGCATCCTCTCCCCTCTCCGCAGCCGTCGGCCCTGATCCCAGCTTTGCACGGGCAGCCCCAGGCAGTGCCCAGCCGGATGTGGAAGCGCGGAAATCACCTCCAAGTGTGAGTCTGCTGGTTGTGGAAGCTGGTGCTGGCATGGCTGGAGAGGGAGGCACTGTGCATCTAACTAAAGCAAAAGGAGGCAGTCTTCAGCCTCTAAAAACAGGGTTGAACCTGAAAGGAGGGGTCAGCTCCCCTGCTGTACTCCTGGTGGTCCCTCTCTTTGTGTTGTGGGCGTCTTGGGCTGCTGTTCCCTGGGCAGCTCTGACCTGGCTGCCCCTCCTTGCAGGGATCCTCCTCAGAGTTTGAGATCATTGCCATGGAAGCACAGGGGTTTCCCCAGGGGAGCAGTGAGTGGCTATGATGCCTGCAGAATTTGGGGTTGGAGGTGAGGAGTCAAGTCAGTGTCAGGAGTTTAGGGGTGTGCAGGGCTGCAGTTCTGTGCCCAGGCAGGGCTGGCTGACCCATGTCAAGGCAGCCCTCGGGCAAACCACAGAGGAGGGATAAACTGGACAAGGGTCCTTCCCCAAACACAACTGGCCTGGCTGGGCCTGGGTGAAGGGCCAGTGAAGCAATCTCAGCCAGATGGGGACACCACTGTCTGCAGATGCCACATGATAGTGACAATGCAAGCGGCTGTCGGTGATGCTCTGATGTTCAGCTGGTGCTCACAGTGCGTGAGAGGACCAGGCCTCCAAGCCATGACATTACTGAGAGGGTCTGCCCTAGCCAAAACACCTCTGTTGCTCCATTTGCTGCCACCTGAATGTCCTCCTGACTGTCATTGCCCCATCCTGTCCTGCTAGGATTTTTTGTGTGCTGGAATGGAGGGGGGAAAGATGGGGAGTCCAAGGGGAATGAACATCAGCTCACACCACATGGTACCAGTAAGAGGAGATGCTCTGTTTGCACATCTCTGCGTTGGCCAGAGAGGTTCTTGGAGGGATTGAGTCTTACTGGGTGCTCCTGGGGTTCAGCTATGAGGTGATGGAAAACAGAATGGAATCTCCTTGGCCACTAGCCGCTGATGCCTGAGCAGAGTCCAAGTCCTGTGCTCACACCTGGATTCTCCCAGCTTGGGTCCTCACTGCCTCCCTTGCCAGCAGTGTGGGGCAGGGCATGGATGGGAGGAGCTGGCGGTGCTGTGCCCCACATACACCCTCCCACAGCAGGTTTGGGGCTGTAAACTCCAGGGTCAGAGTGCTGGGGACACACTGGGCTGCCCTGTGGTGCAATCTGGGGCATTCCCACAGGCAGCAGGTGAGTCAGGGAGCAGGGCAGGTATAGGTGTGCCAGTACATCCCCAGCTCCTCCCAGCAGTGCCACGTGCTGTGCCAGTGGCACCTCCTAGGCTATGGAGGACTTAACCAACCATTCCAGAGGAGCATAAACCTCCTGGGGACACTCCACATGAGCAAGGTACACCCTGACATTGGTGGGTGTGTCCTGACCTGGGCTTTCCAGGTTGCTGTTTAAATCCCATGTATCACCCACTTGGCTGTTGCCTGCCAAAGGGTTCGGGTTCCTGGAGCCTTGCATGCTACAGCAGCAGGAAGCACAGAAGTAGGACAGGTGGAAGGAGAGCATGGGAATTGGGGTAAGACCACCACCAATTAGAGCATGGAGCAGGGTGTCTGTAGAGAGGACAGTGTCAGGAGCTGGGATCTTTAGTCTCAGTGCAGATGGGAAGAGCTCAGGTGGAGAAGAGACCAAGCGTGGAGATGCCTCCATTGCTGTCAGCAATTTGAGAGTGTGTTCTGCTCAGGCTGCCAAGGGGCACAGGGAATCCATGGGCTGCTGCATGTCCTCCTTCACCCAGGGACTCGGTGTGCCATATCCAGCAGCTGGGAATCAGACCTTTACAAAACTGACACAGTTTTTTAGCATACCGAGAGGTGCTGCAGAGTGTGTTGGTGCTGGCCCAGCTCCCCACCACAGCGCTGGGTGGGACATGAAGTTGATCTGCCCCAAGATGAACTTTGCAGTGCTCCCTGAAGTGGTCTGACCTGATCTCCTCCCCATTGCCAGGACTTGGAGCAGCCACCGACCGAGGATGCCAACCTGCTGCCCCAGCTGCAGCAGCTGGAGAACACGCTGAGTGGCTGTGCCAAGGAGGCCAGCAAGGACCAGGTCTTTGTGCGCATGGGCTACATGGCCTCCGAGCTCAAGCGCTTGGCCTCCAAGGTGCACAAGAACGAGCAGAGAACGTCCTTCCTGCAGGTGAGTGAGGGCTGTCCTGGCACTTCACAGAGATTTTCCCCCTTCTGTTTTTTCCCAGCAAACCCCTCCTGCCCACCCTGAGGTGGACACCCACCTCCTTAGCGTGGCCTGGTGGGAGGTGTGGTGGCCCAGGGCTGGCCACAGTCCTCACGTTGGCAGTGTTCACCCTGCAGACGCTGTGTGAGACGCTGCACAGTGAGAACAAGGAGCTGCGCACCAAGCTGGAGCATGACCTGGAGCAGAGAAACCAGGCTCTGGAGAAGCTCAGGTGAGGATGGGCTGTGTGGATGGGGACAGGGCTGCTCTGGAAGCTTCTTCCTGCTGATGCATTTGTTCCTGTGGTTCCACAGGTGTGAGAACCAGGAGCTCCGGAGGATGGTGACGCTGAGCAGCCAGGACAGTGGGAAGAGGGAAGCTGCTGAGCAGCAGCAGGTGAGGAGGCAGCATCTCCTTGGAGAGGATTGGGAAGGAGGCAGGGAGCCCCCTGATATATCAGCAAAGATGGCCTAATTTAATCAAGCCGCCAGTTTGTCCCAGTATGACCAGCAGGACTTCTGAGAGTCTCAAGGGGGTGGGGGAGGCAGTGGGAGGGGAACTGGCTTGAGTTTAGCCGGTCTTGGGCACAGCCTCCACAAAAGGCCTGAGGGTCCCCCCCGTGCGCGTCCAGCAGAGCGGGGCCATGGTGGAGAAGGCGCCGGGCAGAGAAGAGCTGGAGGCCAAGGAAAAGAAGGTGAAGATCCTGGAGCACCAGCGCAGGGAGGTGAGGACCAGGCTGGGAGGGAGGCACCACTAAGGAGGCGGGAAGTGGGCAGAAGGGGCACACGGCTGGGATGGGACTGAGAGACTGGGGCAGGGCTTCAGAGCTGCAGGGAAGCACTGCTGGAGCTGGGATCTCCATCCAGCTGGTCCTCAAAGTGCTTTTATGACAGGTTTCTGCTGGGGACCACCACAGCTGGTTCATAGCAGGATTTGGGATCCTGTTCAGCTATCCCTCTCTTCCTGCAGCTGCTGGAGGTGAACAAACAATGGGATCAGCACTTCCGCTCCATGAAGCAGAAGTATGAGCAGAAGGTAGGGCTGGGTGCCTGGGCAGCACATTTCTAGTGGGGGCTGGCTGTGGGGACTCAGAGGACAAGGTGTAGGGAGGTTTGAGGGCTGCCTTAAGCTCCTTTCCCCTCATGTGGGTCCTTGCAGGCCAACGCCCCCACTCTCTCCTGGCAGGTCACGGACCTACACCAGGAGCTGGCTGAGGCCCGCAGGGCAGTGACCGAGCTGGAGGCAGAGCGGGAGCAAAAGCAACGGGATTTTGACCGCAAGCTGCTCCTGGCCAAGTCACGGATTGAAACAGAGGAGGCGAGTCCCTTGGGAAGGGTGACAGGAGCTGCCAGCTCTGTTGCCCTGCCCTGGCTGATCTCTCTCTCCTGGGTCCTTCAGGCAGAGAAGGAGAGACTGGGCATGGAGGTGAGGGACCTGCAGCAGAGGATGCGGTTCCTGCAGGAGCAGCTGGCTCCAGTCACCAGACAGCGGGAATACCAGGAAAAGGAGATCCAGAGGCTGAACAAGGTGGGGCCCAGGGCACAACCTCTCACTGCAAAATGTCTTTAATGTTCTCCTGTCTCTTCACCTCTCTCGAATCCAAAACTGACCCTGATAACCTCCTTTTGCCCAGGCAGAGACTTGTGTCAGACTCACCAGTTGTATGAGGCCCACCACATCCCTCTGGGCTCTGAGGAAGGGGGCTTCAAGGAGTGTCTGTTGTCCTTCTTGCCCATGCCCAGTTATACCCATTCCCATGCTGAGAACATGGCCAGGGTCCTCTAGTCACATCTTGGGCACTGACCTTGCTCTGACCCTGCTCTCTCCTCTTCCTCTCTAGGCACTAGAAGAGGCCCTGAACGTCCAAGCCTCTTCACCACCTATCTTTGCCATGGAGCCGGCAGGGAAGCTGCCACAGCAGGAGCTGCTGACCCAGAATGAGCTACTCAAGCAGCAGGTGAGGCAGGACACAGAGCCCACTGGGGACAGGGAGAGAAATACATGGGCTGAATCTGCACAGCAAAGAGCCCTCTGTGCCAGCAGCAGCCAGGCTGGTGTCAGAGCTGGGATGGGGGAGGTTGGGGATCCAACTCAGCATCCTCCAGGCATTCATCTTAAGGACCACAGCCACAGGCCATGGAAGCAGCCCACATGCCTGGGGCTTGGCATGGCCAGTGGAGTCAAGGATGGCAGCACAGGGAGGGGCTTGCTTAGGGGAGGTGTCTGCCTTCTGTCAGGTGCACCCACATTCTTCCTTCCTGCCAGGTGAAAATTTTTGAGGAAGACTTCCAGCGGGAACGGAGTGACAGGGAGAGGATGAATGAGGAGAAGGAGGAGCTGAAGCAGCAGCTGGAAAAGCTGCAGAAGCAGTTGGTCCTCTCCAACAACCAGGTGAGCAGCACTGGGTGCTACTAGCAGCACTCTGTGTCAACTGCATGTGTCTCGGAAATGCTCGTCCCCAGTGTCAGAGTCCCTGTACATGCCTGAGAGTAGGGGCTGAAGGAGGACAGGAAGGCCAGAGGTGTGGTTTTTTTCTACTGTTTGTCACTGACCGAGCATCTCCTTTCATTTATCTCTTTCTGCACCTTTCCTAGGAGTCTGATGGGGAGACTAGTACAGGCATTCCCTCAGCAACCCTAATCCATGAAGACTGGGGGTGGCAGGGTGGGCTCTGCACTAACCCCTCTTCCTTCTCAGCTGCGAGCCTCCAAAGATGACTGCCAGAGGGAGAAGGAGGAGAAAGAGAAGCTGAAGAAGCTGCTGAAACAGCACAAACAGGTAGGGGAGAAACCCTCCCTGGGCAGAGGGGCTAGAGGACATGATGGATGGGTGGTGGGCTTCCCTTGGGATCTCTCCAGCTTCTGTCCTTGCTCCTTGCAGGCTTCTGGAGAGAGGCTGCACCCCGAGCCAGGGCCAGCGCCGCTGGGCCCAGCCTGCCCCATGTACCAGTACCAGTACAGTCCCCCCATGGCTCACCCCATGTACCACGGCTACGACGAGTGGCAGCAGATCCGATATCCGCCAGCCATGCCGGGCGAGCACACGCAAGGACAGAACTTCCACCATTTTCCCCCGGTGAGACTCCAGCTGTGCCAGCCGGAGGGGGAGCAGAGGGTGGCATGTGGTGGGTGTGGGTCTCGCTGCCCTCCAGGACCACTGAGTCCCAAAGGAGGGAGCTGAGCACATGTATCCTGATGGCATGTGACTGCTCAGTCCCTTTCCTCATCTCCTTCTCCTCCTCACACTGTCAGTCAATCACAGAGTGCAGCCTCATGATTCACACGCCAGGTAATTCCCTGTCTCTGTTCCATCTCCTGCAGCAGCCTGAGTGTCCCTGGCGCCCGCCCTGTGCAATGACTCGCAGCCAGAATGCCCAGCCAGTGGCCGGGGTGAAACCAGTCCCCAAGGACTTAGGTAAGGCTCAGACCCTTCCTGGCAGGGGTGCCCATCCTTCACCCTGAGACTTGAGGCACTTGGCTGAACACATGGGGGAGGGATGGTGGCACAACTTTCCAGGCAATGGCCATTTTCCCTTAGCCCCACCTCTCGTCAGCTGAGGGGTTGATTTTACCATGGCGTTGGTGCCTGCTGTAACCCTGCCTGCATCCCCATAGCACCTAAAATCAGGCTGAGCCCAAACAGCTCATGGAGTTATGGCAGTTGGTGCTCAGGGATAGCAGCCATGCCATGGCTGGCATCCTTCCTGTGGGGCTTGTGTGAGAATGAAGAACTGTGCTTATTCTGTGCCACCCGTCTGTTGTGTCTCAGAACAGGCATTGCCCTAACGCCAAGGACCGGCCACACTCCAACACCAGTGGAAGAGGAGTAGGGTGTGTGTGTGCCCGTGTGTGTGTGTCCAGGAGCTTCCTCCGGTTGTCAGCGCCTGTGCAAGGACATGTGCTGCACATGGGGGGCTCAGCAGCGCCTTCCCCCAAGGAAATCATGAAGGAGGGACTAATGATGCCATCATGGTGGCAGCCAGCATGGGTTCTGTCCCCTGCAGCCATCCCCTTCCCCACAAGGAGCCTGGCATTGCTTACAACCCAAGCCAGGTCTTCAGGGAAGAGGAGCCAGTGTTTCCCAGGAGCTGGCCCAATGCAGAGCCCCTGGAGGAGCGGGTAACAGCGGGGACTCTCCCGGTGGTGGGAGACCCCACACTCGCAGGCAAGTGCTGGCCACAGCCACGGCCTGGCCTGAGGGTGGTTGGTGTCTTTGTATTTATTTAAGGACTGAAGTGTGGCTGAGTCTCTCTGGTTTTGTCCTGGAAGCTGCTTCCTGTGGGGCAGCCTCTGCATGGAGAGGGGGAGAGGGAGGGATACCAGGGCTGTTGTTCCCCTTGTGCTCTGGTATAGCCCGACAGACTGAATGCAAGGGAACCCCAACCCTTGCTTGGGCACCCCAGCATCTGTTGCCCCAAGTGCGTGCCCCCCACCTCCCTCTGTGTGCTGAGCTCAGCTTCTCACCCTCCTCTCTTCTGCCCCCCACCTCTGCCAGGCCAGGGAAGCCCCTGCTGCTCTCTCTTCCTTTCATGAAGCAGTGGCCTTGGGAACTGCCATTGCACAGCGATTGGGGACAGACACTGCACACAGCAAATCTTGCTCCACAAAAGGGAGGGAAAAAGACACGACCCGCTTTCTGTAAGCATGGCTGTCACAGATGTGACAGCAGGAGGCACAGGATTCCAGTTGTCCCTGCTCCTGCCTCCAATCCCTTTTGCCCACCTGTCCTCTGCACTCACTGCCCAGCCTGTCCCCACGTGCTGGGCTGTAATGCCAAGTCCATGTTTGCAGTTAATGTGGAAAAAATGGAGTTTCTCCTGTCAGGTGCTGCTACCCCCAGGCTGGCCACCACTGTGCCCCTCACTCTACCTTCCCTTACCCATGATCAACAAGCAGGGCTGCGCTTTTGCAAAGCCTTTATTTGCTGTTTCTGTGGTGAGTGATGGGGGGCCAGTCCCCCCTGAGCAGGAGAGCAGCACGTCTGTGTGCCAGGACCATGGGCAGCCTGAATGCACTGAAGAGCTGCTCCGTGATCGGCACGGTCAGGCCAGGCCCGCCCCAGCCGGGGGCTTTCGGGCTGAGCCTTCATGGAGAAGTGGTCTCCTGCTTCAGGGACAGCTGGCCCCTGCATCCTCCCACTGCCTGGGATGGTGGAGTGGAGGGGGAAGCTGGAGGCCAGGAAATGTCACCACCAGGGGTGAAGGTGGGACATGGGGATATTGGAAGTATCCCACTGCCATCGCTGGGGTCTCTGCCACGAGCTTGCCCAGCCCAGCATCCTGACTGGGAGGTGCCAGAGACAGGAGCAAGGGAGGGGACAGTGTGTGATTCCTGCTGCTGGGGAGGGAATGGAATGGAAGCAGCTGGGGGGATGCTGGCCCTCATGCCAGCAGCCTGAGGCTCTACTTGTACTGCAGTTCCTCCTGGTTCTGCTGCCTTAGCCGCAGGTAATTCATGATGTCTCTCTTCACAACGGCGATGTTGGTGCGATGGTACCAGCGCATGACAGGCACACCCTCAGGGCTCACCAGGAACTTCTCGAAGTTCCACTTGATGTCATGGTTCCGCAGAGGCTCCCAGAAGAGCTTGTTGGGGTTCCCAAACTCCTCTGCCACTGGCGGACAGGCATTCTGCAAGGGGGAGCCAGTGCATCACTGCCTTGCCTCTCCAAAGAGTAAGCTGCATGCCTCCCCTTCATCTCCCCTTGGCATAGCACCCACCTTCAGAAAGGTGAAGATCTTCTGCTCCTTGGCCCCATTCACATCTCCTTTCTGGAACAGCTGGAAGTTCGGAACAAAGCCATTTCCTGGCCGGACATACCTACAAGTGGGGGGAACCAGGATGCACAGGGGTGGTGACAGAACCCCAAACCCCTTGTTTGGGGGCCACAGGCAGCAGCAGCTGCAGCCTATGCTCCTACCACCTGGCTGGGACCCCAGCAGAGGCAGGGGAGGGAGGTGTCCCACAGCCCCCACCACAGGACTCACTTAAGTGCCGGGAGGATCTCTGAATTCTGGCCAGGCTCCTGCTTTCCAAACTGGTTGGAGGGGAAGCCAAGGACCACGAGCCCCTGGTTTCTCAGCTCATCTTGTAGTGCATTCAGTTCTGCATGCAAGGAGAGCCAGAAGTGGGTTAGCAGAGGACCGACATACCTCCATACCTGCACTTAACCCCTGGGCCCATCCCAGTCAGACAGGCCCTGGGGAGCAGGCATTAACCCTTTCCCCATCTCCCCGAATCAGAATGGACTGGGGAATGTGCCAAAGGCTGCAATCCTGGGCCCTGCACTGATCCCCAAGTGCCCGTGCCTCGCAGAACTCTTACCATGATACTGTGGAGTCAGTTCACAGAATGTGGCTACGTTGACAATGAGGAGTGTCTTCCCCCTGTACCTCTCAAAAGGGATGTTCTCCTTTCCATCGAGGGTCACGGCCGCGTAGCTGTAGATGGTGTCCGTCACCGAGGGGTAGCAGTCCACCTGTGGGGCGAGACCATCCCGTGGGAGCAGCTGGAGGCTGCCGGCCACCCCGCTCCCATCCCCACGGCCAGCAGAGCAGTGAGGCCAGCCCTGCTGCTGGCTGCGGGGACGGCTGCCAGCATTGTGTCCCCTGCGCCGAATGCCGCTGGCAGCAGCCACGCCCCGGCAAGCCAAGGTCGCGGTGTGGGACAGGCTGACTGGGGCATGCGGATGCACATGGGTCCGGCTGCAGCTGGGGGAATGTTCAATCAAGAGGGAGCAGCAGGAAGGCGAGTGGCTGAAAACAGCCGGAGCACGGGGGGAGGCCAGCACCAGAATCCCGAGGCTGTAGGCAAGTGAGCACCACCCCTGGAAGCCCTAGGGGACAGGGGCAGTGCAGGGGGCTCCCGTGGGGTGGGTTCGGGCTGGAGCAGCCCCTTCATCCTGGGCCTTCATCCTCCCCATAGAGGACCCCGTCTACTGTCCCCACCAGGGTACTCAGGCTCAGCCAAGTGCCACCGAGGGGTTATTTTGGGAGCTGGCAAGCGGTGAAGTCACAGGGGCTGCACTCGAGGAGTGAAGGCTCCGCGGGACAGTTTGTTCCCGATGGCAGGATAGGAGGGGTGGGGAGTGCCCCGACTGGCTGGGCTGTGGTGACATGGGGGAACCTTCCCAGACCTTGCATGGAAAAAAGTCCCTGCTCTCTGCCACTGAGGGCGTCACTTGAGGGACACATGGCTCTGTCCCCAAGCCCAGGACAGCGACTCTTGGCCCTTGGCAAGAATTTAGTGAGAAAATCTGCCCGTGATCCAGGCACCGGGATTGTAGGGGAAAGGAGCGGGGTGTCACAGACCCACCGTGCTCCACCCCTGCCCTGGGGAGTGCTGCAGAGAGCCTTGGGAACAGGTGTGTCCTCACTCTGTCACACAGCCCGTAAACCCCCCTGAACGCCCCCTGGAGTTCTCCCCCTCCTCTTACCTTCTCCCTCTCCTCACTTCGCCCCAGCTGGACGAGCCCAGCCAAGAAAAGGGGCAAAAGCCAGTTGCTGCGGGAGCAGCCCCCCATGGCGGGGTGCGAGGCGCCTGCACCCCCTGACAGCCCGGGGCGAGCAGCGGGGACCAGCGCCGTTGTCTCCTGCTGTCACCTCCGAGCCCGGCGGCCAAGAAATAGCTGCGGGGCTGCGAGGGGGGAGCCAATGGCCGGGGGGGGCCGGGCCGAGGACTCGTTAACTGTGTGGGCTCTGGGACGGACACACGGACGGACACCGCCCGGGGGTGGCACCACGGCCTGGCAAGTGACCCAGGGTACCCTCGGGGACACGGGG